>JAFVLL020004109.1:0-22828 GCA_021397915.2 Tor tambroides | reverse complement strand
AGAGAGAGAGAGAGAGAGAGAGAGAGAGAGAGAGAGAGAGAGAGAGAGAGAGAGAGAGAGAGAGAGAGAGAGAGAACCATTAAAAAAATAAAGCAATAAATAAATCACATTAGAGTAACAGCTACTTTGATATCATGATCCACAACTCAACTTTAGGGGCTAAATAACAGACCTAAATGCATGCAAGAGAAACCAGTGGTCCATTTCACCTTAAAAGAGCTCGGAGTCTACGATCTGTGCTTTGAATACTGAGTGTACGGCTGAATTAGGCTTTGTGCAGATGTTTGAGTGAATAAGACACTTATCTGATCTTCCTCTGACATGTTCTAACTAGCTCTCTGCACCTGTTTGTAAGGGTCTGTCTCTCAGACTACCTGTGCAGCTGTCTCACATTCATACTGTAAAAGAAGCAGCCTCGCTGTGCTGAAAGATGGGAGAAAAGGGCAATTACACCTTTAAAAAAAAAAGACAGACAAACAGACAGACAGACAATATGGACAATGGATTGCTGGAACGACAGACAAAGACAGAACAATAGAAAGACAGAATGATGGACAGAAAGACAGAAACAAAGATGATGGAACCACAGACAGATATATGTATAGATGGAACAAAGATAAAATGATGCAAAACAAACACGGATACAAAAATTACAGATGATATTTAGTTTGTAATTTTAAAGTTATAATATGATTTCAATTATTTTATTAAATTTTAACAAAAGTATTATGAAAATACTATAGAAAAAGAATAAATATAAGAAACATGGTATAAACACTGATTTGTCTGACCGCATAAAATTGGATCACACAAGACGGATGTTTTGGGTTTAAAATTGTTAAGGTTCCATATAAATGCACAATACCAGTGACATGTAGGCCAAGTATGGTAACAGGTAACTCATACTTGGAATTAGTCCTCTGCATTTCACCCATCTAAGTGCACACACAAAGCAGTGGACAGCCATATTTGCTGCGGAGCGCAATTGGGGGTTCCTGCCAGAACTCGAACCCACGATCTTTGGGTTACAAGTTCAACTCTCTAACCATTAGGCCACCAACAGCAGGAACAATACACCATGGAAAAAATACTGCTTCCATATTGACTTTTGCATTACATTAACACTCTAAAGAGTGGATCCAAACACATAATTCTTCAACATATCAGTGTTCTCAGTCAATGTTTAAGCCAAACAGCAGCTTTAAATCAACAGGTTTCCAAAAGGTTTAAGATGGCCCAAGTGCTGATGAGAAAGAGAAAGAGCTTAATTCTGATGTGAATGTTAGAAAAAGTTTCTTCAGAACGTACTTATAAAAAAAGGACGTGCAGACAAACCTACACTGTCTGGCTAGTGTACAGTAAGCCTCTGTGCTCACCTGTGACAGGCCCTGCACCAGATCAGATACAGAACAGCTCTGATAAAGACACTCAGTATCTCTCCAGCTACAAGCAACAGGATCACTGAAGACATTAGCCAAGAATGCCCAAGAACACAATGACCATTACAGAACACCTTTACAAACACCACTAATGGTACCAAACATAATTTTAAAAAATAATACCCGGACAATAATGAAAATAACTGGAAATGATGCAACTTCATTAGGTATATTTGGTAAATGAACCAAAAAATGTATCATTTCAAAGTGTCAATTTAAGCATCACATGGGGATGTTGACTGAATTTCATTTCCTATAGTCGCAAACTTCTCTCATTCACACCTGGAACTGACATCTGTCTCAGGTGATCCAATCACATTAAGTTAAAGCCAGGGCCAAATTTCTTTGTAATCGGATTATTCAAACGCCTTCAGAAGTGGTCAGAAGCAAATGTGACTACATAACAATAGGTCTGAATTGAATGCATCTTTTCACCTCAAATACCAGCTTTTTTATTTTAAGAAAAAAAAAATAGCCCTTGGGGAAAAAGAAAAAGAAATGCTCCACAGTACAAATTACTGCTTTGTCCCATTTGTTCTATTAGGTTCCAATATCTAAAACCATTTGGAAGCTGAAAGAGTTTAGTAAAAAAGCACTGACGTGCATTGCTGTTAGGATTATGGGGAAAATACAATAACAATGGGATAAAGATAAAGAAGTGCTTGTATGGTAGAAGTGTTAACAGTTCCCTTAATAAATAACCAGATCATATCCTCACACAATACAAATACTCTAGTCCTTCAAGCTAACATCAGTGACATGTCACTAATTATGGGGTCACTGTTTAGGACAAAGAAATGCAAGTAAAGTAAACCTAGAGTCCTCTTAAATTACAATGCGTTTGTTTCATTAGTAATTAAACCGACTGACTACAACTTGAACTTGTAGCAGCTGGACCTGAACACTGAGATAATCACGGTAACTTGCACTATTTACAATGTCCTTTGTTTAAGTAATGATATAACAACAATGGCAACACCGACTAAAAACAGATATCCTCGTAATATGCCGCCTATATATCCATACGTGTGCCTGCCTTACCTGGTTTATGGTTTACAGCGAGCACCTCTCTGTTTATCTTCTACTTAACGTCGCTAGCTGTTTAAATGAAAGCTGGACATCGTAAAACACATTGAGTAATAATAGAACGGGTTACGTACACGCCCACTGAAGCGCTATTGGTCGCGACCAGTAAGCCACGCCCACGTACATCACGAACCGAGTCATTTTCGGGAATCGGCTCATTTGAACAGTTCGTTTCAAAATAATTTCAGTTACCCTGCGTCCCAAAGTTCATACTATCCATCCTAAATTCTATGTGTTAGTAGTAATTTTCAATACTATTTAGGGCAGATAGGGTGGATAGTATGCACATTGGGACGCAGGGTCTGATTTGTGAACGAACCGTTTTTGTGAACCGATTTAAATGATTCACTTCACAACTGAAGATTTGACTCCAAAGAACGAATCGTTCCCAAAACATCGCTATTTTATTTGTTTAACATGTGTTTCAGTAAAAGAAAGATGAATCAGCACAGCGTTGATTGAAGTCGTGTACGATTTTACTATCATTAATTATTTGCAGCGACTACTCACAATATATTAGATTTTTAAAAGTATTAACATCACATACTTCCCTACAGATATAAACTGAAGTTTTAACAGCTGGCATATGGTTTTCTTTCTAGTAGACAGCGAATGTTCGCACACACATTGTAAACTAAAAGCTAAAATAGTACAAATGAACAGCGTATTAGCTACCGTTTCACCACTTTTTACTTTTACAACTCACTCCCTAATTACACAGCTACCAGTTTTCTACACAAACGGCTATTTGCTCCCGTACAAACACATAAATAATCGTTGGTTAGCTTTTGCTACGCGATCAAATACAACAACAGGTTTTGCTCATGTCAAGTTGGCTAACAGATCACAAACCGCCGCAGCTGTTTCACTGATTCAATGGATAACGCTCGAATATAAACTCACCTCCGCACTCCTGACTCCTGATATATGGATATTGCTGGATTAAATCAGTTTGCTGTATTGTTTTGAACTATTAAAATGTTTGTTAAGTGTGTTCGGCATTAGACAGCTCCCTTCCCCCACCGAGTAACAGTCTGTTTGTATGTTTTGACACTCCAGCCCCCACTTTAACCTACCCGGTGACGTCACGAAGAGCCTTCTTGGTTTCCGGCGTTGACCTTGCCATATCATCGTTTTACATTTATTCATTACCACATTTTTATTTTGTATATATTGCGACACTTTTTTTTGTTTTTTGTTTTTTTGGACTTTGCTTCTGAAATACACTATATTGCCAAAAGTATTGGGTCGCCCCCTTCTAATGAACAGGTTTGACTACTTCAGTAATTTCTATGAGTACAAATCTTAATGTTTAAGCATATAATGATATTCTAGGGAATTGTGTGCTTCTAATATTATAGCAACAGTTTGGATAGGAGCCGTTTCTATTCTAACATGGCAATGCCTCTGTGTATAAGGCAAGGTTCAAAAAGAAAATGATTGATTCAGTCAGTGTGGAAGAACTTGACTGCTCTGCATAAAACCAAGTCCTAATCCCAGTTGAACACTGGCTCTGGTGTGACTGTAAATGCAGACTTTGAGCCAAAAACTCATCACCAAACACCAATGACTTGTACATACACTATATAGACAAAAGTATTGGGACACCCCCTTCTTTAGAACAGAAAAATGCACTTCCAAATCTGTGGCAACAACAATGGGAACATAATTCATGTATTTAAAAATTGTATTTCCATCTCTGTTGCAACAGTTTTGGAAGTGTCTCTAAAATGACTGTACCCATATGTACAAGTCATTGGTGTTTGGTGATGAGTTTTTGGCTCAAGGTCTGTGTGGAGACGTGCTGAAATCGCGTTTGGTCTCGTACTGCATCGCGTCCCTTGTCAGTGTCGGGCGCTTGCTTAGCAATTTGTTGCGATTAACAGGAAAGTGTGTGCAGCTGAATTGGAGTAGTGTTTTGTTAGATGGGTATAAAAAGCTTAGTTTACCGCGGTAGCCGTCGTGTGAAGACCGAAGAGTAAAGACCATCGACTCACCGGGCAGGGACACCGGCAAAGGATATAAGTATCACTTTTTATTGTCCCTCTTTCCTACTAGTTTCACTTCTGTTTCAGTTTTTATAACCATTTCTTATTATGTGTAAGTAAGTTGTTGTTGTTGTTTTTAAAACGTGTGTTTGGCTCAGTGTTGAGGTCTGTATTGGTCATTACGTTTTAGTTTTATTTAATTTTAGTTATTTTAGTACTTCATACTACATGGAAATGAAATAATATATATATTGAATTTATTTTTATATATGTATGTGTGTGTGGCTGTACATGTCGTTGTTTTTTTTGGTGTCTGGCTTAGTGTCATGTTAGAAGCATTATTATACTCATACCTTTTGTTGTTTTAATATTTTAAATTGTTTTGAGCTTTACTTTTTTTGTTTTCATTTAAATGTTTAGTTTTTGAAATGTATGCATTTGTCATTTTTATTTAATTTATTTATTTTCTTAAATGTGTGTATATATAGTATTTACAGAGTTTTGACATTTAGTTTATTACTTTTTCTTATTTGTAAGTCGCTTTGGATAAAAGCGTCTGATAAATGACTAAAAGTAAAAGTAAAGTAAAGTAAGGTCTGCATTTACAGTCACACCAGAGGTGTTCAACTGGGATTAGGACTTGGTTTTATGCAGACCAGTCAAGTTCTTCCACACTGACTGAATCAATCATTTTCTTTTTGAACCTTGCCTTATACACAGAGGCATTGTCATGTTAGAATAGAAAAGGGTCCTGTCTAAAGTGTTGCTATAATATTAGAAGCACACAATTTCCTAGAATATCATTATATGCTTTAACATTGAGATTTGTACTCCATAGAAATTACTAAAGTAGTCAAACCTGTTCATTAGAAGGGGGCGACCCAATACTTTTGGCAATATAGTGTATATTCATTACCACATTTTTATTTTTTATATATTGCGAGACTTTTTTTTTTTTGGACTGTTTGCTTCTAAAATATATTTTGAATAGATTATTATTATTATTTTTTTTTTTGGAATATTACCGTACTCTTATTCTTTTAATTCTTTTAAAGTTACTTTTAGAATTTTAAACTATTACTATTTTGAACAAACCAACTAATATACAAACAATTCACAATTTTAACCTGAATGTAACTTCTGTGTGAATACTACTACTACTACTACTACTACTACTACTACTAATAATAGTTGTTGTTGTTGTTATCATCATCATCATCATCATCATTCGTAGTAGTAGTAGTAGTAGTAGTAGTAGTAGTAGTAATTGTAGTAAATTTTCTTTTGTGTTAAATTCTAGTCATTCCGTGTAACAATAGTTCATATAGCAAAAAATCTTGTCAGACATACTGTATTTAGAACAAGAATCATTAGATGACATTAAAAGAAGATTTAAGGATCTTTGCCACGATCATTCAAACAACTTGTCAGCATTTATCAGCAATAATTTTTAATTAACTAAAATATAGCAAAATTCGGAAAGATCACTTACTCTTTTATATATTTCATTAAGGTCAGAAGAATATGTATGATGTTTAATTTTTACATAAATATGTCTGTTACGCTGAATGACGATGGAACATTATTTCATCCATATTTTGACATTTTATTTTCACAAAGTTATTTGAAAAATTAAAGTAGACACTTTACTTGTATTTAATATGCTTTCTCATATTTAATATGCTAACATAATGCAAAAGGCATTTTTGTTTAAATAAATGACAAGCAAACATTAACTTTAAAAAAAGCTTTGTATTACGATTGTGTTAATGAACAACAAATGCAACAAATGAGGGAGTTTTCAATAGACTGTTGCTTTAAGGCTTTTCCCTGGAATGTTTACCTTTCCTAGAATGGCTTGTAAACTGACTCCGCCCACTCAGGACGACTAATCCATTTTTACACTGGCCCCGCCCACTCAGGGCGACTAATCTATCGTGCATTAACAGATCACACGCACACGTGCAGATTGCACTGATGTTATCGCTTTCTCACGAGTTAATCATTAACTGAGCTGCTGGGATGATCTCAGAGGTCTGCTGTTTAACGTGTTTGTTTGCAGTCTGAGTGGATTTGAGCAGTGCAGATTCATTATGGCAGCCCTGCGTGCAGCAAAACAAGCTCTGAGAAGAGAAATCAAGGGTCGAGTGGCTGCAGTGAGCGATCAGGAGAAACTAAGACAGTCTCGAGTTGTCTCGCAAAAGGTAAACGTCACTGACGTGTCAGCTGAGAGGCTTTGTCATATGGGACAGCAGTTAGATTGTAGTTGCACAAACATAATATCGGGGTGAAGAGGTTATGGAATGTTCTGAAAACGGAACGTTCTATTTACGTAGAGAAAACATCCTCGGCTAGCCAACAGAGAACGTTAGAATAGCAATTTTAGAATTTTGGGAACGTTCTGGGAACCAAAAAATCGTTAGGTGGGTACGTAGTTCAGAAACCTAATAACCCCCATGAAAATATTATTTTTTGTCTTAAAGTACAGATATCATTTTAAATCACTTAAGACATGGTGTTTATTATATCACAGCAAATATGCCCTATTTTATTATTTATAATGGTTTAATATGTAATGAAATTCCTCATTTTTATACATTTATTGACAAACCTGTATATTTTATATATATATATATATATATATATATATATATATATATATATATATATATATATATATTTAACATTCACATTCTCTGAATATAAAAAAATATATAAAAAATATATAAATATAAAAATATAAAAAATATTTTGAATATGAATATAAAAAATATATATATATATATATATATATATATATATATATATATATATATATATATATATATATATATATATATTGTGCACATTATTTAGGAGTGTCTTTACATCCAGGTCTCCTGTTTTGACATTTCTGTGAGGGGACTGTTGAAATGTTTAGAGAAAAACTGTGTAAAAAATTAAATTAATTAATTAAAAATGAGATTAAAATAAACAAATAATATAAATTAGATTAAAATAAGTAATTGGATAAATGTATCAATTATGTTTAAATTATTGAATAATAAGTTAACACATACATAAAATATTATTATAGTTACATTGCATGCAATAATACATGCAAACGCAATACACGATACAATGTAAAAATAACACTACAGTAGAGAGTTGAAAAAATGTAATTATGTAACAATACAAACTGGAAAGACAGTGTTATTTTTTAATATAAATAAAATAAATAATAATATTGAAACAAGTAAATGGATAAATATATAAATAAAAATATATTTAAATAACTCAACAGATAATATATTCTAATATATTCAATAATATATTAACAGTACAGTAATGAGTAGAAAAAAAGAATACTACAATACAAGCTAAATATTTTCTATTCAAAACAATATTAAGATTCGAGATTCAAGATTTTTGTCACATACACAGTTATACAGAGTATAACCAGCAGTGAAATGTTAGTCAGGTCCGCTCCATGGACAGTGCAATTATAAAATAATATTATAATATTAATAATATTAAATTAATAATACATTTTTAATATTATTTTTGACAGTTTAAATAGTCTTTATACAAGAAACTGTATAGATGCCTCTGAAATTTAAAGATGGGTGACCCCTGCATGATTAAGATAATTATTAGTCTGTGGTATCTAAAAGACTGAAAGCCCTGATTTAGACCCTCAAACCACATGTGTTGCTTGTGTGAATGTGCATACTCTTAATCCTAAATGGTTGTCAATTGCAGGTGTGTGGAAAGTGCTTTGGTTACATTTTTACTCCTAATTAGCTAAAAAAATAATAATAATAATATTTGTTTCATTTTGAGGTTTTATTTTGTTATGATTATTATTATTATTATTATTATTATTATTTGTATTTACATTATACATTAATACTGACATGTAATTACATACGGTAGGCTGAGCAATATACTACTGTGTAATTGCTCAGTAAAACATTCATGTTAAGCATGTTAAAAATAAACTAATTATTCTAAATATGATTTGTGTTTGGGTCAAAGACGTAAAGATGTCCGCATCAAAAGAAATGTACAAAAATGATTTTATGTCCATAGAAAGCACATTAAATGTAAGTCAAGTGTCTACTTTTAAGGTTTTAAATATGTTTTTGGAGAATAAAATGTCAAAATTTGGCTGAAATAATGTTATTCGGTGTAACACAATATTTATGTAAAAAAAAAAAATCAAACAACATGCTTATTTTGACTTGTACATATTAAAATATATAAAAGAATAAAGGGAGCATATTAAATTTTATTGTGTTTTAAATTAGTAAAAAATTCTTACTGACAAATAGGCAAAACCTAGGATAGTGGCAGATTTAAAAAATGGAAAATTACAACTAATTAGTATCTGGGGTGAAAGTAATTAGTCTTTTAATATGTCATAAATTGATTTTTGTTGTAAATATGCCTGACAAGACTGTTACACTGAATGACATTTTAGTGGATGTCTTCTGTAAATCAGGGAAAAAATGTATGATATTTATTTTGTGCTCAGAAAAACAAAAACAAAATTGTAATTGAATTAAACAGAAAACTTTTGAATTTTGGGGGGGGAAAACAACAACAGTTAAAGCAGTATTACACTTATTGTTTTTATGCTTAAACCCTTTTTCGTCTTTGACCCGTTTATTAACGACTATCCAAACTTATGCCTAGTTGTTCAGGCATCCCAAATACCTGTCCAGCCAGCGCGTCGCTGTCTTCCTGAACATGCATGATGAGGTGCGCACAGACGACATCCTCCAGGACATCTTCAAGAGGGGCAAAGTCTGCTTCATTCCCAGATACTTCACCAAGAGCAGTCACATGGACATGTTACGACTCGAGGGCATGGAGGACATGAAGACGCTGCCCCTCACGTCCTGGAACATCCAGCAGCCAGCGGACGACGACAACAGAGAGGAAGCCCTGGCCACAGGTGGGATCGACAGTAGACAGTATCTTCTAAAATTTTATTTTTTTTTAATTTAGATTTTATTATAGGTAAAATAAATATATAAATAAAGTACATGTAAAAAAAAACAAACAAAACACTTCAAGTACAGCTGAATGCTGCACATTGTGCCATATATTGTGTGTTGTTGTCTAGTGTTATATTATCAAAAAAAAAAAAAAGTTGCAAAATATGGCCTATCATATCGCAGAGGCTGAAATTTAATGAAATAAATATAAAGTATAAACTGCAAGATTCAGAGTAAAGCACAGTATGGTGATCATTTACAACTCGTGATCTGGTGTTTGTCACAGATTCACACAATCAGCAGTAAATGCCACAATGTAAAGAAATTAAGTCAGGCATAAATATTAGTATTAATATTGGAATTTTACAGTTGGAATTTTACAGATTTTTCACAATTACAGTAGTAATTATTTTGTTTGATTAAAATAAATAAAAATAATATATATATATATATATATATATATATAGGCATCATATTGATTTTATAATCATAACGTATTCAAAAGCTACAAAAACAAAAAATGCATTGCAATTTTTATCAGGAGAAAAAAAATAAATAAATAAATAATAAAATCACAAAAAGACACTTTTTTTCCCTCAGCTGTGGAGCCCTAGTTTAAACTATTAGCTGATAATGATTTATAGAATTTAATTCAGTCTGAAAAACACTTTGTAAAATGTCATGCACTGCGGTGAGGAGAAATAATCCCATCAGACTGAATTTATTTAACTTGTAATAAAATATGCAAAATAAATTCTGCTCCACATATTCGCAGAGCTGTTAGCTAAAATAATCAATAATAATATTATATAATAATAATTATACTGGTATTAGGTGATGTGAAAAAGCAAATGTATTGTACCATTAGATGGTGCTCTCATCCCACAGTTACATTTGACTTCATGTTCACTTACAGTACATTCAGGTATTGTTGTTTCATATTGCTTTGAATCTTTAGATTGCATCTAAGCATTAACATGAGGATATTTTCAGTTTGTTAGTGCAATGTTGCATTTTGTGGTTGAATATTCACACTTTTCCAAGATATTGCATTGCAGTGTTGAAGGACTGTACATATGCTGACTAGCAGTACTAACACCAAACTACTGGACTCATGATTTTTACATTTCCTTGTGAAGTTATGGCTCAGAAACAGACTAAAGATCACAGCGCCACCTAGTTTTACTGATGTATTATTGAGTAATAATTTTACATTTTACTTCCATAATTTATGCATTATTAAATTAATGCTGAACATTATGGAAATTGTAGTTAGAAAATGCAAGGCAGAACTTGACATGATTCATCTGAAATTGTGAAAAGTGGGTGTTAACAGAAGCAAGTCAGAGGTTTGGAGGTGGTTTATGTATTCCTTTGCAATAATATTTTCCAATAAATCATCCACAATAAGACCAGAAATGTGTATTATGGAGAAAAATAAAAACACATTAGCATTAATATCTTCATTATTGTGTAATTTAGTAATTGACAAAGTGTTCAGTCAAACTCATGCAGTAGATTTTGTTATAATGCCTCAGTCGTGAACTTACCATCATATTTAATATATTCTCCACATTAATTTGCAGTAAGTGAATTATGACTCATAAATCATGCCATTGCCTGCATACAGCTAGTATTTATGGGTTTTGTGACTGTGGGCTGTTTATGGTTATCAAAGACGTGCTTTTCATCTAATCGTCCTAATTTACTATCTATACAGTTTACTTCATCTCTATAAATTTATCATCAGGCTAATTATAGCTTAAGTAAACCGTATATTCTAGCAGAATGGCTTCTTTTCTAAAGCAAACGGGAAAAAAATCAGCCGTCTGACTGTGTCCGTGTGGTGGAGAATATAAACTAGGCAGGTGTTACAGGACGACAGACCAAAGCCTCTCGCCCCTGTGGAGTAAGTAATAACTCAGAGATTAAAGTCTGTGTGTTTTAGACCCAGATTTGATGGGGTGTTTGTGCATATGTGCATTAAAGAGAGAGGAGCAGATGAAATATACAGCCGTTCAGGAGAAAGGGAAGGAAAAACAGAGAAATGGGGGCTGATATGTGAACCGCAAACGAGGAGGCGTGTAATCGCGCTGAACTGTCCCGGTGTGAGAGAGGAAGGTGGGTGTTTTTGTGCATTTTGTTCCCGCAGAGTGAAACCATCACCTTGAGCTCAGCGGCCTTTCTCTCGCCTGTAGAGATGTTTGCCTTTAAAGTTGACATGAAATCAAAATTTCAGAGTTTATTTGCTGTCTAAGTAGAGATTTCTGGTCTTATTGTGGACGATTCAGTGCACGTAGGATTTAAAATGTTTGTATTTTAAATCTTTCATTAATATGTAATACCTTGTTTCACCTCTGAAACAACTTTCTTTTATGGAATAGTTATTTTAGTATGATTGATAGGAATTCGTATTTTCTTTTCACTTCAAATTTTAAAGTTTTTGTCATTTTAGTGTGTATTTTTGTCATTTTAATATAATTTGTATTTATTAGTTTGTTTATTTTTATACATAATAGTTATTTGATATAGTTTGATAAAATATTAATTAGAATTTATTTGTGTTTTTGTCATTTTTAATATTTTTGTTTTACTATTTTGGCTTAATATTTATTATTTATTAGTTTTAGGCATTTTTATATATAATTCAGGTGTTATTTTTAGTATCACTGATATACCATTATAATTTTTTTATAATTTTGAATGGGATTTTATTTGTATATTTTCTGTTCTCATGTTAAATTTTTACTTAGTTTTAGTAATTTTGTCTTTGTTATTTTTATTATTTTTAATATGTCTATATAATATTTATAAATGTATTATTTATTAGATTTAGGTTTAGTTCTTGAAGTTTTGTATTTTTGTAATTTTTAGTATTTTTTTTTAAATAGATCTATATTAATTTTAATTTATTAGTTTTAGTTATATTAGTACTTTAACTTAAACTAAACGTTTATTTCAAGTAACAAAAATGCTTTTTAAAAATAGTTTGTTCTGGTTAATGATAATAACCCTGATATAATAGTCATTTTATAATGGCTATATTAATGATATATATAGATCATTTCAGGTTGATATTATGATTGTAGTAGTAACATGTTCATTGACTTTAACAACTGTTGCCAACAAAAGGAAATAAAAGCGAGCTGTGACTAGATGAAAATGTCAGGTGTGTGTGTTTGTGTTTGAAGGAGGGACAAGCGTTGAATCTGTGTGCTGGACAATCTTTGCATGCTTGTATTGGCAGTACATCACTGTGACACTAAGTGCTAACAAGACTGAATGGTTTGAATCCAGTGAAGTGAACTTCATTGCGTATCTGTTGGTGTGTCTGATTGAGGCTCTCCAATAGCATTTAATCCTGCAATAACACTCCATTCCTCACTGTCTTCCCTTAAGGTCAAACCGTGCTGCTTGTAAATCAACAAGTTTTTATATGATTCCAACAAACATTTGGACTTAATGAACTGTGCCGTCTGGATGGAATGACTCCGGCTGCAGTATGAAAACCATCCCAGACGCAGCTGTTAGTAGTGTATGTGCCTAACCATACATGAAATGCATCTCTCACAAATACAGCTGTTTTAGTGAATTCAAAATGTTTTTTTGTTTTTTTTAAGGGGGGTAATAGCTTATGCCTACCAAGGCTGCATTTACTGTAATTTTGTGAAACAGTATTATTGTGAAATATTAAAATTTACAACAGCTGTTTTCTATGTGAATATATTTGGAAATGTAATTTATTCCTGTGATGCAAAGCTGAATTTTCAGCATCATTACTCCAGTCGTCAGTGTCACAAGATCCTTCAGAAATCATTCTAATATGCTGATTTGCTGCTCAAGAAACATTTCTGATTATTATCAATGTTGAAAACAGTTGTGCCGCTTCATAGTTTTGTGGAAACCGTGCTACATTTTTTCAGGATTTTTCGATGAATAGAAAATTCAAAAGAATGGCTTTTATTGGAAATTGTGTGATGTTATAAATGTATCAATGTCTATATCAAATTGAGATATTTCTGCTGTAATATATAAATATCTCAATTTGAGCAACATTATATGACTGAAGGTTTGTCATTGAAAAAAAAAAAAACCAATCATAAAAGTGTGCTCTTCATTTACAGTAACAAAAAAAATCTGAGGAATCCCCATCGGCACAAGCCTGTGTTTCTTCAAATCCTTTTTTGCGTCACCTTTTACACCAAAGGATTGTGAACTGGGATCGGCAGATAAATAGATGAGATGAAGAGTTGAGATGGGAGATTTTTTTTCTTTTTGAAACCCTGCAAAGGACTGATGCACTTTGAAATTGAAACCTTGAGCAATTTGGGGACAAAATGGGGATTTGAGATCTGGGATTGAAACCTTGAGCAATTTGGGGACAAAAATGGTGATTTGAGATCTTATACAGTCCCAGATGTTGCTAAGATTCAGCCTGAAGGCCTGAGAAAGACATTCTGCAGAACTGATGAAAATAAAAGATCTGCGGTTTCTTGAGTAGGACTTTAAATATAAGTAGTCTTGTTTATATTGGAGATGGTCTGATTGAAAACAATTATATTCTGAAGTCTTCTATACAGTAGAAGCTCTCTAAGACTATGCTGCCATCTTACTGTTTTGTTCTTTTATTTAAAGCGACTCTGTATTATTTCCCAACACGGTTGTGTCATGTTGAAAAATGTGTATGTAATACTCCTGTTCTGCGTAGATGCATTATTAATGAATGTTGAAGACAGGCTTATTAGAACAGAGCCGACAGTGAAATATTGAGCAAGCGGTGCAGGATCACAGGCTGTGATTGTGAGATGTTCGCACCGCTGACATCAATATTTAATGGTTTTGCTTGTGTTTCAAATTCAGACTTGTAACACAGATTTCATGTAAACCAATAAATCAGACTGTCTGGCTACTGTCATTTATAGTTTGTCTTCAAAACTGGCAAATTTGAAAGGCCTTTACATGCAATGGGCCTCATTTGTGAACGGAAACAGAATATGAATCCATTTGTGCATAAATTGAAACAATTTACGTACAAATGCATTCGCAGAAAATCATTATTTTTTTCATGAACAAGGCCCAACAGGCTCATTAGAAATGTAGAGTGTTTGTTGGCTATAACAGCGGAATGTAAATCTATTTGTTTGTACCCTGTCACAATGAATTTAATGTAACAATTAATGCAGAAAACTGTAGTGTTTGTTTGTTTCTCTTCACGAGCAGAATATAAATCCATTTGTACATAAATTGCTGAATGCAGTTCAGTGTGATAGTTTACATACTAATGGATTTACGAATGAGATGCACAGAAATTGGTTCTGCTTGCGTTTCGACGGTTTGCACACAGATGGTTTATTACAAATGTGTTCTACTCATGTTTCTTGTGGCTCAAATTGAGAACTTAAAATGTAGAGTGGTTGATGGCTACATTGTAAAAATAATTTTTCAAATAATTTCATGTTTGATTCAATGTGTTACTTGCTATTTGTAATTATTTGTGAAAGTTACTATCAATTTCTGAGTTTGAACTTTCAGAAGTTTGAACTTTATCAAAAAGGCATTTTTACACAGCTGAGGCTGCTCTGTGCCTGCTCAAAATTCAATGTAAAGATGCAATGCTAATTTATGCCTGCTCAGACCCTAGTATCAAAGTATAGAGTTGTTGTGTAAATGCATTCATGCCACCTCTGGACAGCATTAAATGGTCTGTGTAAAGACACCAAAATGCCACTTCAGAAGCTCTTCTATGACACTTTTGCAGGGTACTTTTGACAAAGTAAATATTAACACTAATTCTGCAGTGCTATAATCCATTCGTAAATATTGACATTACATTTCAAAGTTTGTGTACAATGTGTTGTGCTTGTTTCATGAGTGTGGTCCAAAGATTGATTTTGTGTTTGTTGGCTGCATGAGCGTAAATCTATTCATAATTGAATTGAAGTGACCAATTGCGCTGAAAACTTTTGGCATACAAATGTGTTTTCAAAACACTGAAATGTTTTTCTGATCATATTTCATAAAGATCACTGCAAAAAATGTCATCTAGAAATTGCTCAGAATTTTAGAAAAACTTGAGTAGTATTTTCATGCAAAACCTATTTAATAATCTTTATTTACAACTTCTTTATTAAGTATGCATGGACTGCAAAACAAGCTACTTTCTTCCTCTAAGAATTGGTGTAGTAGAGCTTAGAGTAGTGATTTGTTCAGAACTTACTTTTGCAGTGTATTTACTGCCACATTCTTGTGTTAATCAGCTAACCTTCACACCTATTTTGTGTAATACATATAATTAGTCACTAATTAGCTAGTTGTCATTGTTTTAAGTGGCTGCAACTATCACCTGAAAGAAGCCACTGTAATTCGAAAATAAACATGCCATTATATCCGTCAATTAAAAAGCGTGCATGATGCATCTCTTCCGTTATAAATAGCTGGAATATATTAATGCAAATAAACAGAAAATCTTTAAAAATGTGGACAAAGTTTGTTCTTTTATAAAGCACATGTATCTTTTTTTTGTAAGCCCACAGATGCTTTGTGTTTATAGCTCTTAAATGGCAGTCTGAATGGCTTGAAATCCATTTTGAGGCATGTTTGGCTTAAGACCTGAAAATTGACTGTATTGTGCTGTAATGGTGTAATTTGAGCTCCAAAAGCAAATCTGCATAATCCACATAATCTTATTTAATTACTGTCTTTCCTTTTTAATTTTGTTACAGGAGGACTAGATCTCATCCTCATGCCTGGTTTGGGATTTGATAAGAAGGGGAATCGGCTTGGCAGAGGAAAGGGTTTCTACGACACGTATCTGGAGCGCTGTAGGACGCACCCGAAAGGAAAGCCGTACACCATCGCCTTGGCTTTCAAAGAGCAGCTGTGTGCTGAAGTCCCAGTGGGTGAACATGATATACTTATTGATGAAGTCCTCTATGAAGACGAGGACTCAACTGCACCAGTCAGACCTTGATTTCAGCGCTGCTGAAAGTCATTTGAATTCAAATGATTCCTGCGACATTGATCCCGTTTCTGAATGAAATGCATTAAAGCTCTTTGGATGCAATCTATATTCTCAAATCAAATAATGTCTGGAGACTCCTTTCAGAGAAGAGTTTCTGTCTTGGCATAAGAATTACCAAACGCTCAATACCAAAAGATGCAGGCGAAATATGCAGTCTGTCCTGACATTAAAGGAACAGTTCACTCAAAAATGAAAATTTGGTCTTTATTTAGTCACTCATGTTGTTTTAAATCTGTATGCCATTATTTTTTTCTGTGAAACACAAGGTTTTTTTTTTTTTTAAGAATCGTCATCATACGGTTCATTTTCATAAAGGAACAATTAACTGTGACCATATCTGTCACCATTAAAGTGCTCTATATTACTTGTGCACAATATTCATAGTCTTCTGAAGTCATTCTATAGCTTGGTGTGAGGAACAGACTCAGTAATGAAAATCCTCCACTGCAGCTCTCAAATTTGATTCTCCGCTCCATATTTATGATCTGGGTATGCCCATGTTTGGTTACAGCATGTGCAAAAATTACCACGACGGTGTTTTCAAACTCAAATTATTATTTGAATTTTGATAGGAAGTAAGATTATAAGTAATAACTTTCATTTCAGTCTGTTCCTCAGTCAGGCTTCAGAAGACTATACTGTCATACAGACTTCTTCTGTGGTACTTTTATGGTGTTTTCTTTGTCCTTTTTTGGAGTTTGAAATCTGTGTTCCACAGAAAATTGACAGATGCTGTAATAAGTAGTAGTAGTAGTAATAGTAGTAGTAGTAGTAATAAGTAATGACAGAATTTTCATTTTGGGTGAAGATTGCTTTAAAATGATCTTCTGTACCTCATTCTTACTTGATTTCCTTTGTATCATGTCCTGAAACGCTTCAACTTGAAATATAATATTAAAGGCTTATCCTCAGATTTAAACAGTATTATCGATTTGTGTGTGCGTATGTATATATAAATATATATATATATATAATGTGTGTGTGTGTGTGTGTAAACAAAAAATGTGCGTTCTGAATTTATACTTTTATAATATATTTTTATTTAGTGAGGATACAGTAAATTGATCAAAAATGGCAGTAAAGACATTATAATGTTACTAAATATTTCTATTGCAAATAAATAGTGTTCTTTGGAACTTTATATTTGCCAAAAAATCCTGGAAAAAGTATCACCGTTTTTAACACTATACCCTGCTTTAAAGGTATTTGCATTTGGATAACATTTGTTGGAAAGTGCGTTTGACATCCTTTATTGCCTCATTAAGCGGCAGAAGCGCTGAGATTTGCCCCGGTGCTCTTTATTGACAAACAGCATGTGAATTAAGATGGGCATAATGAGCAGTCTGTCATATGCTCTGCCACAATGGCTCTCTATCGTCCTCCTGTTCTCCCTCTCCTGCTTTCTCCATATGTCTCTGTGTTGACCTAATTGCATTGAACATCATTCTACATATTACATATTTTACATATTATCATTCATGGGGCAGTTTATGTTCAAATAGTGCAAGAAAGCTTATATTTTGGGCTGGACCAGCCAATGCGTCTGGAGCTTACGTAACTGTGGACTGACGTAATGACTTTAGCGACTAGGCGTTGCACTTTCTTCCATTCATAGTAATAATATGAGTGTACCATCTTGACAGTGTTGGGGAAAGTTACTTTTCAAAGTAATGCATTACAATATAGCGTTACTCCCTTAAAAAGTAACTAATTGTGTTAGTTACTTTTATGGAAAGTAATGTGTTATGTTACTTTTGCGTTACTTTTTCTCATCTGGGCTGGGCTTGCTTGTTTGTTTTTAGTATAAAAACATTCTATTTTTGGCAAATATAAAAGCCCTTTCACACCAATAGTTAAATTAATAAGCCTCAGGCTGAAGGAATTAAATCAAGGATTTTTGTGTTAACATTTAATTGCAGGTTTGCGTAATATTCTGAGTTTGCTTTATACTGTTTTTATTCATTTTGAGCAATACTGAATCTGTTTTTTTGTGCAAGTGAGATGAGTAAATGCATGTTCACATTTAGTGTAGAACTACAGTAAACATCATGTTTACACAGCACACACACAACACCACTGCACTTACTCCTGATTTCTCTCAGCGAGGACATGAGAGCTGTCAGTCAATAAATGGGAAAATAAAGTAAATGGTGTTACGTATTTGAAAAAGGAACTCAGATATTTTCTTGTAAATTAAAAAGTAATGCATTACTTTACTAGTTACTAAAAGTAATCTGATTACATTACTTGTAATGGGTTACCACCAACACTGTGTCTTCGTATATATATAAAGTCTTTGGCCGTGGGAAATAAACAGAGGCCATTTGACTCATTGAGAGTACCATCAAAAATTGT
This sequence comes from Tor tambroides, assembly GCA_021397915.2. NCBI lineage: Eukaryota > Metazoa > Chordata > Actinopteri > Cypriniformes > Cyprinidae > Tor > Tor tambroides. The sequence continues at coordinate 3,957 of JAFVLL020004109.1, read as the reverse complement.
TTGAAGCTGATATTTCAGGGCAAAACAAACAAACAAAAAACACACACACACACACGATACAGTTGCTTTAAGTTCAACTGAATACAATTTTGGCTTGTGGCACTTCATTCATTATAAATCTACATTTTGATTGTGCTTGTATAAAACATATTCAGGAGCCTCATGCCTCTAAGCTCTGAGATGGAGAATGAGGTGGAAAGCAAACACTCCCACACCTGTACAGAGGGAAGATGAGAGGTTATAATTGCTATGAGAGAATACAGCAAGGTAGATGATCCCTTCTTAGTTTAATCAGTATAGTGAAATCAGACGCAGAAGTAAAGAACAAAGCACAAGATAAATGCAGTTCCACAAAGCAGTTCTGCATGACGACTACAGGAACAAGTATTATTGTGGCTGATTTTGTCCTTTTCAGATGATGAAAGAGGTAGAAATGGGAGAAAATCATGGGGTGCACTTACATAAATGACTCTTGTTCTGTTCTCGGTGAATTCATAAAGCAGAGCTAAGTAAGTGCAGACTGATGTTGCTTCGTGTAAAACATTATTTATTAAATCAAGCACTGATTGTTTTGTTTCAAAAACAAACTAAATTTTCTCTCTGCTTTTTTGTCCATTGTGTATTGCTGCCTTGCAGATAACTACCAAATACATAGGCCATATTCATAACAAAATACTATACATGTACACAAAAGTTTGGGGTTGGTATGATTTTGTTGAAAGAAATTACTACTTCTGTTCAGCCAAGATGCAAGGAAAAAAATCATGGCTTTCACAAAGATATGAAGCAGCACAACTGTTTTCAACACTGATAAAAATAAGAAATGTTCATATTAGAATGATTTCTGAAGGATCGTGTGACACTGCAGTAACGATGCTGAAAATTTAGCATTGCATCACATGAATAAATTACATTTTAAAATATATTTAAATAGAAAACAGTTATTTTAAATTGTAATAATATCATTTCACAATATTACTGTTTTACTGTATTTTTGATCCAATAAAATGCAACCTTGGTCAGCATAAAAAAAATTAATTCTTTCAAAAACATTTAAAAATTCTTACAGACTGCAAACTGTAGTGTATAAATTGTATACTGCCTAATTTTTAAATGGTGGGTATATGCAATAGTATGTAACAAATGTTTTCAACTCTATTCAGTCATTTAGTTGATAGAGGCAAGAAAGTGCATTTGTGAAGCGCAGTCCTGGAGCATAAAATAAAATGAATGTGGATCAGATTTGATCTTAAATTCCATGCATTTTATCATTTATAAAGGCATGCAGTGATGAATCATGCACAAAACCTTGATCATTCATTAAGAAGAGTCAGTATAGGGTCACTTGTACATTACATTCATATATGCAGATCTACTGTGTAAATGAGGCCTCAGGCTCCTCCAAGCATAAACCCCAGCTGAATTTAGCACTGACCTTATGGCTAACTGGTCAGGAAGGGACAGAAATAGTGAAACCCTTCGGGTGAACGTTTGCGTAATACTTTCTTATTCTGAATGTCTGCGATTTGCACAGAAATCCCAGTAGACGTGATGATTAAAATAAAGCTGCACTTTGCCCGATATGAGGATGCTTTTATTACACAGCAGAAGGTTTCTTCGCCCGGTGCTGTGTTTATCTTCTCAAACTGCCTCCTGCTTAATCAAAAACAGTAGGTTCCAAGGAATGATTAATTGGAGGGAAAAAATCAGAGGGAATGCCAGCTCACAGCACGGCCGATCATTATAAGAAATTAATAAGGTGAAATGAAGACGCTCGCTGGATGAGATTCACACTTTGACAGGTGAAGCTGGATGATGCAGATAACAGATCAATGTATACAGGTGGATCCATCCAACATTCTGTCTATCATTATATGTACAGATAGGTCTATCCATCTATCCTTCCATACAATGCTCGGTCTCTTAATATATATACACAGTTAGAGCTTTCCATCCATCCAACAGTCTATCATTACATACAGATTTATCTATCTGTCTATCCACCCCACCATCCAATGATCTGTCTGTCATTATATATACAGATCTATCTATCTATCTATCTAATCTACTTAAAGGGATAGTTCACCCAAAAAGGAAAAAAAAAAAAAGAGTTTCTTCTTTCAGACTAATACAATTGGTGAAATATTAAAAATGTCCTAGTTCTTCCAAGCTTTATAATGGCAGTGAATGCGGGTTGAGATTTTGAAGCCCAAAAAAGTGCATCCATCCATCATAAAACGTGTTAGTCTTGTATTTTTTTTATTTTTTTTATTTTTTGTCTTTTGTTATTTTTATCTGGCAAATGTTTTGGCAGGATGTCTGTAATTTGTCACCAAGTTTAGGTTGGTCATAACAGTAAGGGTCAAAAAGGCTTTGATTTTTGTGCACTAACAAAAAGTTATTATTGCGGTACCACCACCGTTAATAAACTCTTACAAGACTCACATTTGTTTCAGGGTTTCTGCAGAACTCTAAATAAACAAATTAAAGAAGAACAATGGTTACAGTCCTAAAACAACAACAAAGGTTGAAATCATGTTTTGTTGGAAACTAATGATTGATAGACCTGTCTTGGTCTTTGAGCAGCATTTATCATTATGAAATAATTCTCCTTCATGAATGCTTCATTCAGTGTTAATGGAGAATGCTGTGAACAGCGGTGAGAGAAATAAATCAGAATGTCATCAGTAAAACTGGACTGAGATACATGAAGGAACAAGGGTTGAGCTCATTGAGGGATGATGTGTAAAATGAGATATCTGTTTGTCATTAAAATAGCTAGATGCCAAGATAAACAGATCATGCGTTAGAACAAGACCACAAACCCTTTGACACACTACAACTAAGACACATTTTGAAAACACTGAATCATCTATCACAACTTCTAACAACTTAAGGTGATCGTTGCACACAGTCTTGTGTATTTTTTGTCATTTGAATTTCAGGAAGCAGAATGGAATGAAATTCATATATTTGCTGTATAGCGTTTTAATAATAATAAATATATAAATAAATACATTTTTTTAAAAATATAATTCTTAAGTTTCATTTTTAGTATAAATTGCCCACATTATTATACACACTAACTGGTACTCAAAGCAATGTTAAATATTTGAAATTATATTTACTAAATTATCTAAGATGCATAATCCTGCTGTACAAAATACATTAATTCTTTTACACATAAGGGGTATTTATAAGAAAAATAAAATGGCAGCATAGTTTTAAAATGGTATCACAATATGAGGAAAAGCAGTTTTACTTTAGTAGTAATATATTTTTATACTATTATAACATGTATTAGTACTTTGAATTAGCTTTAGATATTTTATTATGTGCTTTTGTATTTTGAATAATTTTTTTTGTTGTTTTGTTTGTTTGGGTTTGTTTTTAAATATTTCTATTTCGCTTTAAGTTATTTCCTTAGGTTTTAGTTTTAGTAATTTTAGTACTTATTTACTGACTTTTTTTTAGATAGTTGCCAAGTAAAAATGTCAATTTTTTGTTTATGGGTCAAAGACGAAAATGGGTTTAAGCATAAAAACAATAAATGTAATACTGCTTTAATTGTTGTTGTTTTTCCCAATTTTTTTAAAAAAGTTTTCTGTTTAATTCAATTACAATTTTGTTTTTGTTTTTCTGAGCACAAAATAAATATCATACATTTTTCCCTGATTTACAGAAGACACCCACTAAAATGTCATTCAGTGTAACAGTCTTGTCAGGCATATTTACAACAAAAATCAATTTATGACACATTAAAAGACTAATTACTTTCACCACAGATACTAATTAGTTGTAATTTTACATTTTTAAAATTTGCCACTATCCTAGGTTTCGCCTATTTGTCAGTAAGAATTTATTACTCATTTAAAACACAAAATTTAATATGCTCCCTTATTCTTTTATATATTTTAATATGTACAAGTCAAAATAAGCATGTTGTTTGATTTTTTA
>JAFVLL020004108.1:14370-32286 GCA_021397915.2 Tor tambroides | reverse complement strand
TTTTTGGAAAAAAAAAAAAAAAAAGATAGCATGGAAAGCAATTCCTAGCAAAATGTTTTATTACACATACTATACCTATTTAAAACAGTACATCTCAACATTTTTGACTCCAAGGCCTTCTGTAGTCCACAACAATATTCAAAGGCCCCAAAATCCTTGCTGGATAAGGAGTTGTACAAATATTTTTACTCGCATTTTTAGTTTGGCATAACCAGAAAATGGTATTTTTATAAAATGTATAAAAAATATCTGTGGCGTTTAAGATTTTATTAATAAATTCACTTAATAAAAAAAAATCTCACCTTTAAAAATGTATCTCATATCCAGGTTTTCCCAAGATTGTGGAAATTCTAAGGGGACGTTCACACTGAACGTGTTTTTCCATTCCAATGCGCTACTTTTTCATTGTTTTTCTATGTAAACGTGCTAGATGGACATGTATGACTGTTGCACTAGTGTCTTTTGCAGTGTCTCACACATGAGCTTAAGTTTTTAAGACATCTTGTCAAGTTAAAAGGACTTAAACATTTACACACAGTGCCGCTCGTCAGTGTCAATTCCAAAACAGTGGACCAGTCGGAAGACCCTGGAGGCGGGGGAAGCGTTGCAAGCTTTTGTTTACAGTAGCAAGTTGGCATGTCTACTGTTTTATTTGACAGCAACATGGTGAAAGAGGCATTTTGCATTGCGCTCTTTTTATAACCATTTCTTAACATTGCGTCCCTTTTTTTTTTAGATGTAATGATGCATTCTATGTGAACGGCCCCTTAAGGGGGTGAATTAAAATAAGAAATTTCTTGATTTTTAATTCTTTTACCTTATTTGAATGCCTTTTTGTTTTATTTTAAATAATTTTAAGTAATCTTAAGACCCTTTTGAAGCTTGCAGATTCAGTTACATAAGGAGTATCATCTTGTTGTGATGTTGGGTGCCAGAATCGACGGAGTACAGCCTCAAATTAGAAATCTGATCGCATACCTGCTGCCACTGCCAGACAAAAATCCGAAGACAGCTGTGGTTAAACGTGATAAAACGAGCGGAGTGGACAGAAACAAGCGTCAAAAATGCTCGCGTTTGCAGCGCACACTTATCAGAAAAGCTTCAATAAAGTATTGTCTTTTGTTGTTATGGGCGTGTCTAAAGATTTCTTGCATCTCATGTATATCGTGTATGAAATAATGTCTGTGTGCATGTGTGTAAAACAACAAACTGACGATTTATATATAATCATTTGTAATTGTATATACATTGTTGTGATTAATTGTAGCTGTAAAAATAGTTGCCTGCTGAAATTGAAATGTATATACATCTTCAAAATGACTAGATAGACACGGTGAGTTTTTAGTCTTTACTATACACGTTAGATGTGATCCACCTCATAGTAACAATCCTGTCAGATCGTCCATCCTTTGAGTGAGTGTGTAACGTTACCGAGCATGTAAGTTAACCTTTTCGACATGTTTCCATGTTGCTGTTGCTCAGCAATGGCATGGACACGACGTGGTCAGGGGATTTGGCAAAAGATGGTGGGCGGTGCTCGGGGCGGTGACTGAGTAGTTCGAACGTCACATTTTTACGGAAGTCACAACGGCTCGTGAAAAGGCACAGCTGCTTTATGCAGGGTGTGTGCATTTTACTGTGGATTGACTGATTTGAAACTTATATGGTAATTACATAGCCCCTAGACCTCAGTTATCATGAAAAAAGCCAGGAAATTTCAGTTTTGACAATATGGGACCTTTAAGTATGTGAAATGATAAAAATATGTTTTGCTTTTATTCAGATAAGCAGATTTTTTGGCAAAAAAATGCCTAAGAACATTTAAAGATATGGTTATGTGATCCCTCACCATCTCTCTGATTCTCTGTCTGTGTGTCTGCCGTTGGCTCAGCAGCAGATCATGAGGGATCGCTGGATGAATGTAGGTCATGAAGATGATGAGCTGAAGCCTTACATTGAGCCCCAACCTGACTACAAAGACCCCAGGAGAACAGGTGTGTGTGTTTCTCACAAATTTAAAATAGTTTAGATGTTAAAATTAGTCTCAGAAAACGTTCCAAGATTTGGAAGTGTTTTACAAAGGTATTGCAATGACATTGCGTATATGTTGTCCATTTAGACATAATGCTTCAAATGGGTTTCAGTCAAGAGGAAATAGAGGAATCTCTTGTCAAACAAAAATACAATGAAGTCATGGCAACCTACCTGCTGCTTGACTATAGGAATTCAGAGGTACACACATACATAAACTCATGTGCTTTAATGCCCATAGAGGCAGCTAAATGATAATGCAGATACTTTTTGGCACTCACATGTTTGAAAATTCTGACTCGCAGCTTGATGAGGGTGTCAACTTATCGCTAAAGTCACGCCCAGGAAGTGACCTCACTAACAGCAATGGGCCTTCTCCACCTCATATGGTACAGCGCAGTGTGTCATCCACTCAGAAACCTGTCAGAAGATCAACAGATCAGGGTGAGTGTATTGGGAGTTTTTGTGAATGAAGACCTTCATAAACATACATTCACACATATGTTTGCACTTCACACTGTCTCTTTGTTGTCCCTCAGGCTCATATTCAAAACGGCCTCAGGGAGAAAACAAGCATGGAGTGGAGGATTCTGGGAGGAAAGGTTCAAGTAGCTCCACCAAAGTTCCACCAAGTCCAGTTATCTCCAGTGAACGCAAAAAGAGTTCCACACCCTCTACTGTAAGCGTGTGTTTTAATGTTGTGTCCGAAAACTGATAAATGGATGAATCAAAATTCTACATTACTTTGTGTAAATAAATTACTAAACTAAAATCATTTTTAATGCTACAAGTGAAGTTATGCATTATGTACAATATAAAAAATATTCATTTTAATATATGCTTAAGATTAAGTTTAAGTGTTAAAAACCAGAGGTGCACACATACCATTAGTTGGAAAAATAATACTTGTTCAACAAAATTTTGAGCTGTGGCATTCATTTACTTTACATTTAGTCATTTAGCTGATGCTTTTATCCAAAGCGACTTACAAATGAGGACAATGGAAGCAATCAAAATCAACAAAAGAGCAATCATATGCAAGTGCTATAAGTCTCAGTTAGCTTAACGCCATAGACGTTGCAAGGTTTTTTTTTATGTAATAAAAAGAAAACAGAATACAAAAAGAATAGAGCAAGCTAGTTTTAGAAGCCTTTTTTTGCTTTTGTTAATTGTATAATAAATAAAAAGAAAACAAATAGATAGAATACAAAAAGATTAAAAAAGCTAGTGTTAATTTTTTTTTAAAGAAAACAAGCAGTTAGTAAATTAATAGAGTGCAAGTCTAAAAGGGACTAGTTTTTTTTTTTTTTTTTCAAGAATAGAATTAGAGAGTGCTAGAGTTAGAGGGTCAAATAATGATGGAAGAGATATGTTTTTAGCTGATTCTTGAAGATGGCTAAGGACTCAGCTGCTCGGATTGAGTTGGGCAGATCATTCCACCAGGAGGGAACATTTAATTTAAAAGTCTGTGAAAGTGATTTTGTGCCTCTTTTGGGAATAAATAAAGCAACGTTCACTTGCAGAACACAAGCTTCTAGAGGGCACATAAGTCTGAAGTAATGAATTTAGGTAAAGGGGTCCAGAACCAGTGGTGGTTTTGTAGGCAAACATTAATGCCTTGAATTTTATGCGAGCAGCTATTGGTAGCAAGTGCAAATTGATAAACAGAGGTGTGACGTGCATTCTTTTCGGCTCATTAAAAATTAATCTTGCTGCCGCTTTCTGGATTAATTGTAAAGGTTTGATAGAACTGGCTGGAAGACCTGCCAAGAGAGCATTGCAATAGTCCAGCCTGAACAGAACAAGAGGAGTTGTGAAGCATGTTCCGAAAGAAAGGGCCTGATCTTCTTGATGTTGAATTAAGCAAATCTCCTGGACTGGGTAGATTTAGCAATGTGGTCTGAGAAAGTCAGCTGATCATCAATCATATTTCCAAGGTTTCTGGCTGTTTTTGAAGGAGTTATGGTTGATGTGCCTAACTGGATGGTGAAATTGTGATGAAACGATGGGTTTGATGGAACCACAAGCATTTCTGTCTTGGCAAGGTTGAGTTGAAGGTGATGGTCCTTCATCCAGCAAGAAATGTCTGTTAGACATGCTGAGATGCGAGCAGCTATCGTCGGATCATTAGGATTGAATGAGAGGTAGTTGAGTATCATCAGCATAGCAGTAATATGAAAAGCCATGTTTCTGAATGACAGAACCTAGTGATGCCATGTAGACAGAGAAGAGAAGTGGCCCAAGAACTGAGCCCTGAGGCACCCCAGTACTTAGATGTTGCGACTTGGACACCTCACCTCTCCAAGACAGCTTGAAGGACCTAACTGAGAGGTAAGACCACTGGAGTGCAGTTCCTGAGATGCCCTTTGGCAGTAGGGTTGACAGGAGGATCTGGTGGTTAACCGTGTCAAAATCAGCAGACAGATCCAGCAAGATAAGTATTGAAGATTTGGAATCTGCTCTTGCCAGTTTTGGGCTTCAACAACTGAAAGCAAGGCTGTCTTGGTTGAATGTCCACTTCTGAAACCAGACTGGTTGCTGTCGAGGAGGTTGTTCTGTGTGAGACTTGGTTGAACACCGCTTGTTCAAGTGTTTTTGCAATGAAAGGAAGAGGGGAAACCGGTCTGTAGTTCTCTAAAAAAGATGGGTTAAGGGTGGGTTTCTTAAGTAGTATCCTGTCTAAATGCTGATGGAAAAACACCAGTGTGAAGAGATGTGTTAATGATGTGAGTGAGTGCAGGTACAACTGCAGGAGAAATAGCTTCAAGGAGATGAGAATAGGAAACAGGAAATGGAATAGGATCAAGCAGACAAGTAGCAGGATGATTAGAAAGGATGAGTTTGGAGACTTCTGCCTCAGAGAGTGAAGAGAAGGATGTGAACGAGTGTATGTTTGCTGGTAAGATGTGCTTGACAGATTGTGGTGTGGAAAATTGTGCACTGATGGTTTTAATTTTATTAATGAAGAACATGGCAAAGTCGTCAATTGTTAGAGTTGATGAAGGAGGGGGAGGAGGAGGAGGAGGACAAGGAGGCAGGAAAATGTTTTAAAGAGCATTTAGAGCCCGTTCTTGTCCTGTCACTTCCACTCCCAGCTGCCAGACAAAGAAGTCAAAACTTAATCAGCACAATAATGCGAAAAAAGGGGAACTGTATCAGTTAGAGCCTGTGTATCTAGACAGATTGCTTGTTGATCTTTTACAGGCTAGGGCACTCAAGCTTATCAACAGGACTAATACAGTACCAAAGTCACGTCATGTTCTTTAGTTCAGTTTCCATGTACTTGAAGAACATGCAATTACATTATGGATTGAGGAAGCTTTTGACATAATAGCAGGGTAATATTTAAACATCTTAACTACTGCTTCTGTTCCCAGTTACACAGGGGTGCTCTGAAAAGCCTGCTGCTTTCCACACTGATATTTTTATGCAGCAGATGGCTGGAAGGGCTTGCCCAGGGTTGAAGCGCACTCCCTGACTGAGAGATGTTTGGCACGGCCAAAGCTCATGGCTTCTGCTCTTGAGTTATTTCTGTGAAAGTGCTACAGAGGATGCTATTTACAGCTTTCACACACCACATCATACTTGGAGTTTCTAGGTTTGCACATCTTTAGATAGGGTGCCTTTTTCATTTGTTCTCAAGTGCAAATGCTATTGTATGAAATAGGCCCTGTCTGAGTACCAGCCAAGTAGTTGTTCTACCACAAGTTGGATGAGAAAGCAAACATTTTCACACCTTGAGCAATAGACAGAAATGTTTTTTGTTTCTAGTTTGTCACTAAACTTTCACCCAGGGTTCATAGCAGGGCTGACCTTTGTATGGTTCATAGCATTGGTCCTTTAATTGCTCCAAACCCAAACTTTGATTACTGTTGCAGTTCCAGAACTAATACATACAAATGTTCATTTGTCAGATTAATCTTGTAAAGAGATTATAGAAATTAAAGAATATTATTACAGAAATAGAAATCATAGAAATATATTATAGAAATTATAAGGAATTATTTAAAATCAATTATAATAATACTAAGCTGTATCATTATTATTATTTATTATTTATAATAATTATTATTATTGTTGTTGTTGTTATTAAAATAATCATTAAATTTGACCTTTTTTTCAATTTAGTTTTAGTAATTTTAGTACTTTACATTTATTTTATTTTATATTTACATTTTATTTCTATTTCAGCCTTATTTCAGTTAACAAAAACAGTTATTAATAGTTTTACGATTTTTAAGGCATCTTTACATAGCTAAGTTAGGGCTTCTCTGTACCTGCTTAAAATTCTGTGTAAAGACATAAGCCTGACTAAATAATGCCTCTGACCTACGCCAGTCCCTAGTATCAAAGTATATGGTTATCATTGCTGTGTAAATGCATTTATGCCATTTCCGAGCAGCTTTAGACCTTCTGTGTGAAGACACCTAAATGCCACTTCAAAAGCACTTCTCTGAAACCTTTACAGTGTAAATTAGTTAACAACACTGGTTTGCACCTTTGTGTGTTTGTGATTTCAGAATAGTATCCTGTCCACGGGCACAAGCCGCAGCAGAAATTCCCCCGTTTCCGAGAGAGCCACTCTGGGAGTGCAAAACGGCAAGGACAGGTACACCCGAAGACACGCATATTTGTTGAAAGATTGTAAATCTCAAAAAAGGCAAAGTACAGAAAAACACGTACCTTTCTCTTACTCTCACACACACATATACGGGCACAGTTCATCCCTCTAGATAAAGTCACTAACAAAACCAGTCGCCAGTTTTCTCTATTTTAAATTACGCACACACACACACAGTCTACTTCTATCTCCTGTCTCTATGCTGTTGGCCGTTACCTGCCATGGAGCCCAGACTGGCATGCTTTTGATCTCCAGAAAGGCCGAGTTGTGCCAGATTGGCATACTTCATCCTGGGTTGCAGCCGGATTAGTGATGCCTAGAGAACCATCTCTTTCAGACCCACACACTAATTTAAAGAGAAAAACGTCCATCACCAGAGTATTCTTTTGAAAACCTTTTAGATGCCTTAATTAGTTAAATCCCAGTCACACATGCATGCATTAAAGCATCATCTAAACCCCATATAAACCTCCCACGATCATCGCCAACAAACACTAAGTCAGTCATCCTTCACTTCCTGTGCACCACTAACCATTCATGCATTATAACTCCTCCTTCTCCAGCATTCATATTGCTGCTTATGCTCACATTCCACACACTCCAGTGTCTTCACTATATAAAATATGCATAAGCATATGCATGAGATGTATTTTTAAAAATAGAGATAGAGCTTTCTGCCTACTGGAGTCTTGTTGCACGAAGATGATGTCTTCTGTGCTACCAAAATGTTGAATGGTGACCATCAGATGCATTAATTATGGTCATGAGTCAAATCAATATGCATGTACCATGTAGTTTAAAAATTGTTAATTGGTTGATCAACTCCGTGGGAATTTGAACTTTGAATGTGCACTTTTGCTCTGTCAACAAGTGTTGATTCCAGTGCAGAAAGCCCTATGCCGTTAGTAATAATGAAGGCTTGTTCAGACCAAGTCTAAATAAACAGGGATGATGAGATTTCAAAAGGAAACAATGCATCTCTATAAACTCCTTTGTACCAAGCTCTGAATAATAATCTGAATAATTATTATTATATATTATTATATACTACATGAGTCATTGGTTGTACTTTTATCATCATTATTATTATTAGTGTCATTATTTGTTTATGGTTCTGATGGAGAAAGCAAACTCTCAGAAAAATAAGACATTAGCTTTTAGGTCATGTGTCAGGAACAGACCTCTCAGTGAACAGCTGAGTAAGATTTGATTTTGATAACAGAAGCTTGCAGTATTTGCAGAGCTACATAGATACACACATCATAACAAAATAACACAATACTATAATATCACATACTGTTAAAATGTTTGGGGTCAATAATGTTTTTTAAGAATTTAATGCTTTTATTCACATGCAGTGTTACAGTAAAGATGTGATGTTACAAAATTGTCTATTTCATACATGTTCTTTTGAACTTTGTATTCATCATATCCTGAAAGAGGTATTTATGGTTTATGATACATTTTCTTGAGCATCAAATCAGCATGTTAGAATGGTTTCTGTATGATCATGTGACACTAAAGACTGGAGTAATGGCTGCTGAAAATTCAGCTTTGCTATCACTTTTAAATATATTGAACTAGAAAACAGGTATTTTACATTGTAATAATATTTCACAATATTACTGTTTTTCTGTATTTTAGATCAAATAAATGCAGCCTTGGTGAGCATATATGAAACTCAAAAAAAAAAAAAAAAAAATCTTATGACCCCAAACAGTAGTGTGTGTGCTATATACAAAAGAATATGTGTCTGTACATAAAGTAAGAAAAATTATGGCATTGGAGCAGAATTGAAGAAGACTACTTTATGTTCACAGCAGTACTGTGGGTCACATTGACGAGAGTAGTTTATTTTTTCTTTTCAACTTTCATCATTGGACTTAGTTGGTTGATCGTTGTTTTAGTTTTGGTGCAAGGAGTTGTTACACTTTCATGTCCTATAATCACATGAAAGGGATACGTCACCCAAATATGAAAGTTCTCTCATCATTTACTCACCCTCATGCCGACCCAGATGTATATGATGTTCTTTCCCAAAGCTGACGCTTCAAAAACCACACAAAGTGAACATGAAGCTAATCAATGTCTGAAGTGAAACAATAGCTGTAAAATACATGAAGTCCTCTGGGACAGCATATGGGTGAGTAAATGATGAGAGAATTTTATTTTTGGGCGGAGTATCCCTTGAACTTGGTGTGAACAAGCCTTTAACCGTTGTTGTTAGATCTGTGCTGTGCTACTGTAGTTCTCTATGGGTGTGTAAGTATGTTATGATAACACTGATGAATGATGAAGACCCCATGAATTCAAATTATGCTTTCTAGAATAAGAATCAAATCGTGACGTATGCGAAAGGCTATTTAAAAAAGGCCTGTGCTATGTCATGCCCCAACTTCCTGTTTAAGTTACCAATGTTTTGACAGGAAAGAAAACTATTTCCATCAAATGATTTCATGGGGTCTTTAAGAATTATAACCTCTTGTCCTTTTAATGCTACTGCAGGTTTTGTTGATTTGGCTTTGTGTTTTTTCATGAGCTTATCTGAAGGCATTCAGACGGTGTGTCGGGTTAAATATTCCCCACACATCCCTCTTCCTTTTCCATTTGTTTCTCTCTCTCCTGAATCATTTGTCTTCGAACACTCATTTTGTTTTTCTTCTGTCTGCGCTGTGAGTGTGTGTGAGACTTTGTCTTTGTTAGTGTATGTATAACTTTAAATGGATTAGGGTGGCTTGTGATGGAAAAAAGCACCATTAACTCTGTTGTAAGGTTGCTGTAGTCGTCTGTAATAGGCTTAGCTTCTCTCTGCCACATAGCAAGGTGATAGCATGTTATTTCTCCACCACAAGCTCAACTAATCCCTGCATAGTGGCGTGTGGGTGTGTGTGTATCTATGTGTGTTTCTTTTGTGCTTTTCTGTGAAATCAGCACTCTGTTTGACCTCTCTCTCCCTCCCTCCATCTCCCCCCTCTCTCTCGTACCATTCACCACTGTCTCTCACTTCAGATGCCCAGATCTATCTATCTATCTATCTATCTATCTATCTATCTATCTATCTATCTGTTGCTCTGTCTATTGATCTATCTATTGGTCTATCGGTCTCTATCAATTCGTCTATCTGTTGTTGCTCTGTCTGCCTGTCTCTCTCGGTTTGTTTATCTATCTGTCTATCCATCTGTCACTCTATCTATCATCACTCTATCTGTCTGTCGCTTTATTGATCACTTTAGCTGTCTATTGCTCTTGCTATTGCTCTTGCTGCCTGTCTATCTATCTATCTATCTATCTATCTATCTATCTATCACTTTGTTTGATGCTCTATCTATTGCTCTATTGGTTCATCTGTTTATCACTCTATCCATCTGTCCATACATGGCTCTATCTATCTATCTATCTATCTATCTATCTATCTATCTATCTATTCTGTCAGTCTATTGTTCTGTCACCCTGTCTATTGCTCTGTTTATCACTCTATCATCCATCAATCTATCTATTGCTTTCCATATATCTATCTGTTGTCTGTTTGTTGATCTGCTAGTCTCTCTGTCTGTTGGTCTATATATTGGTCTGTCTATTTTCATCATTCTTTCTAATGTGTGCGAAGTGTTGTTTCTAATGGAATGCTTCTCTATCCCTCCCTGCCTCCACACATACGCACACACTTGTGTTTATGTGTGTGTCGATTTGTGCGTGTGTGTACGGAGGGGCCGCTCTCTCTCTCCCCTCAGCCTAAACACGCCCGGGTCCCGCGCCTCCACGGCCTCGGCCGGCGCCGTGCTCTCTTCATCCTCTTCCTCACGCACCCGCCATCACAAGTCCCTCTCCACCTCCGCCCATCCCTGCCCCGCAGACCTGCACTCACACCGGCCCAGGCAAGTCCCCACGCCGCCAAAGAGAGAACCCAACAGGAAACCAGTCATGTCAAATACTGAACAGTGTTGCATAAAGTGATGAAATCTGGGAACTGTAGCATGTTTCAGGGGGTTTCTGCATTCTTAGAAATCATTTACTTGGCAGGGAAAGAGCTTGCAGGAAGTCAGGGGGTGACAAAAGTCGACAGAGTCAACACTGGGAGATGGCTGTGATACAAGACTAAAATGACACATTTTCATATCCCTTCTGAAAAGACCAGCATATGTTTTGGTTTGTGGTCCACAGTGGTGTCCAGGCGTCTTCACTAGTAGGGGAAGAGAGAGTTCAGCCAAAAATGAGAAATCATAATTTACTCACCCTTGTGCCATTCCTGATCTGTGTGACTTTCTTCTGTGGAACACAACATATGATATTTTGGAAAATGTCTTAGTGGTTTTTGTTTGTACAATGAAAGTCATAGTTGTTTTGGACCTCACTGACTTGAATTTTATGGACAAAAACCAAAAGTCATACAGGTTTGGCTGACCTAGAAAAATCTCACTAAGAATTTTCAGTTTGAATGAACTACTTCTTTAAACCAGCAAGACTTTCTTGGTCAACCAGTTTCACTGCACACAAAAAAGAAAGAAACATGCACTGTGTGTCATATACCAGCTTGGACCACAACAGTTTTTTTTTTTTCAGCAGGGATTTCAGAAACAAATAAGAATGTGAACAGCGTTACCTGGCAGTGTTGCTGAATTAAAATAATGCTACACAGACCCCACTTTACTTTACAACTAATCGCATTAACCCCTTCTTTTAAACATTGTTTCCTGTATTATCTTGATCATCATTGATTGTACAAGGCCATTAACAATAACCGCATATTTACACTAAACAATAACCACACCAGGAAATCGCCATGAATTGTAGCGCTGCAGCTAAGGCAGCATGGAATGTGAGTGGTTCATATCAGTGCTGCTGTAAGTGAATGGCTGTCAGTGCTGCTGTTGTAAGTGAATGGCTGGTCTGTTGCATGCAGTGAGCTGAGCCTCTTCCGAGCGTGGTTGGGAACCATTGAGAGAAGGTACCAGTGCCCTGCTACATCGTCTCTCTCACTCCTCTGTGCTTCTCTGCCCCCTGTGCACTGTCTCCCCTCTGGAGTGTACCTCAGTGCAAGGGCCGTATATTCAGATCTGTGCACTGTATATATGATTGAGTGAGTGAGGGGCCATGTACAGCACATAGTGTGGCTTATTCTGTCTCTCAAGGTCCTTTCACGTGACTCATGTCAGGACACAAGTGTTGACTTCCACAAGTGCTGCAAATAGCATACAGGAAGGGAGATTTTACAAGGTTTAACTGAAAATAGTGACAGCAAATGGAAGAAAAACTTAGAACTGATGTCACAATGGCAAGCTCATGGGTTTGATTCCCAAGGAATGCGTAAATGTAGAAAGAAAAATGAGTTCATGAAAATGTCTCAAGACACTTTTATCTGCCACTGGATCAATCCCTCTTATGTCTTATGATTATGAAAAGTCAGTGGCATATTGAACTTTTTAACGATTTACGTGAGTCCAACCTGGTGTCGATGGTAACACTGTGGTTTGATGCTTTGCTGCTTAGAAGAACATCAGCTTGAGTCACGTGCAAGGGCCTTCACTTTGACAACTTAGAACTGTGTGGTTTGCCACTGTGAAAATCTCTGCTTCAAGAGAGAATGTATATGGAATATATATATGAATAATACTATATGTATGTCGCATCATATGCGTTTCATGTGTGTTCTGACATGCTTCATAAGTTCGGATGTGTTTTCCCAGTGGCATGGGTTTGGTTCTTAAGCTCCTGCTTATATTTGCTAGAGTGAGTGCTCGTATTAAAATTTTACTTCTAAACATTTAGCTGTGTGCTATATCTAACGTACTACAGTGTTATCATGGGAACATCTGAGTCCCTTGCTAAGGTGTTGTGTTTATGTGTATTAGTTTGCACAATCAGAGTTTGTCGATGAAGTTTTCCCCAAATCTGCCCCTGCGTATTCTTGCTTCATGGTATAGTGATAGAGTTGGACACTCTCCCAGTGATGTGCACAGTCATTCAGGCCCCTGGTTTAATCCACCCTGAGGTGTTAGTGATGACCTGCTATGAACTTTTGTGTAAAGAGGGTTTGAGAAAGTCATTTTAGCCAGTGTTATTGAGGTCATACTTGGATCTGCAAAAGGTAAGTGATTGTGGTGCTGCCAAAATGCTTGAAAAATCCATTTAAAAATATTTTAAAAGAAAACAGCTCAATTGAGGTGAAAAAGAGAGAAATTGATTGGCATTTGAAATGCTGATCCCCAGTAACCAACTAATTTGTTTTGTTGTTAACTGAAAGTCAACATGAAATGATGCTTACAACCCATTTTACTTATGCATAATGTGATGCATTTCAGGATGAATCTGAATATTCAAAGATGAAATTGTCAATCAGGACTTTATTTTTAATGATCAGGAACTATTTTTTTGCTTATTTTATTTCATTTCATTTCGTTTTATTTCATTTAATTTTGTTTCTTTTTTTATTTTTTTTCATTTTATTTTTTGTTTTCATTTTATTTTATTTAGTTTCATTTCATAATTTTATTTTGATTTGATTTTATTTTATATATTTTTTTTGTCCATTACCAGAATATCTTTTTTAGAATATCATGCACAAAAAATCATGCACATTAAGACCAGCAATGTGAAAGTAAATGGGGTTGAATTTGATTTCATGTTGGCTGTAAAATATCTTTAAAAGTTTTTACTTTCTAGAAGCGGACCAGTGTGTGTAACCTTGTCAAATCAGAAGCTATAAACATGTCCCAAAATGAGATGATAATGTGGTGTCTGTGTATAGAGCAGATCATAGTTTGTTATTCCAAACACAGCTATGTTCCTGAGAAGGGTCCAGCACGCTTCACTTCCTGGCTGAAGTGGATGGACAGTGTTTGTGATCTAGCTTTGGCGGGTTCAATTACCCAGAGTCATGTGACCTCCCTGGCTGTGCTAGTGCCAGTTGGCGACTGGTTCTGGCTAGGTTCTACTACACTGGTTGGCACTTAAGCAGATGTTGGCATGGTTGGGTGAGATTTTCACAGACAGTGTGCAGAAAGGACAGCTATGGGGGAGGTGTGCGGCTTCACTGCAAACGCTTGATTGGACACACACACACAAATTACAGTGAGCAAGTTTCACAATATCTGTGTGTGTGTGTGTGAGAGAGAGAGAGATATGACAGATTAAAGGTCTATGCATTGGGCCAGAGATATGATGTCTGTGTTCTCCTCTCTGCAGTCGACATATTTTATTATTTTGAGATTACATAATATAAGTTACTTGAGCACTGCAAGAGCTAGAACAGAGCTCCTGATACTTTAACCTTTGGTTTACCATAATTTAAATCTGTATTTTTGAAGTTAAACATGATTTTATGGAGATTTTATGGAGATTTATGAATGCATAAATCAAATATTTTTCATATTTACAGAGTATGTTTGAAACACCCATTATCTGCTATTCTTTCTGCAGACATAAGTAGTGAAAATCAAACTTTCATGCCCATATTTCATATTTCATATCTTTCATGCATCATATTACATTTTATTTTACAGTGTCATTGTTACAGTGTAATGGTACATTTAAGTACTGAGTAATATTAACGACTTATAATTATGCATAATTTACTGTAACACATATTGTGTGACAAGGATACTTTAAAATAATTGGTTATCTATTTTTTCATTTAAATAATGTCCATTTTATTTGAATAGAAAGCATTTAAAATGCATTTAAATATGCATTCACTTTTATTTTAAAAACATTAAAAGTAAATATACATTTTTAAACACTGATCCTACCATGTCCTCATCTTTATTTGTTTCCTTTTCTTTGGGGACAAATTGCTTTGTCACAGTGATCCCCCACAGAGAGCACCTGGTGCCTCCCCGTCAGCCCACAATATCAGCAGCGCAGCTGTGACGGACCGTACCAATTTCCCTAGAGGGGTGCCCACCCGCAACACTTTCCACCTCGGCCAGCAGCGGGGCGCACGAGACCAACAGGGTTCTCCGTACCACGGAGCCCCCGCCTCCCCTTCTCTCTCCCACGGAAACAGCCAACAACGACGACCCGCCGCTTCCGGCATCTTCAGCAAGTTCACCTCCAAGTTTGTGCGCAGGTGAGATAGACAATGAGGGTTTGATAAATCAGTAGATTGACATGGAGCTGTGGCAATGACAGGGGAAGTCACTGATTTCAAGGAGGTGTTAACAGCCCGAGAAACCCGATTGTGGCTGAGCGTGGTGGTGTGAGGATAAGTGTGATGAATGCCAGGTGTTTTCGTCAGTTAAAGATAGATTAGGTGATGATGAAAAAGAACAGAAAGAGAACACGTCAGCACATTCTCACACCTCCTGCTGAGGGTTATTTTTTATAGGTGTCTGTCATTATATTCAGTCAGTATGCTTCTTGCTTGCCCATCTGTGATCAAACAGCTTCACAAGTGGATTTGTTCTTGCAAAACGACGGCACACGCAATCACAATGTTCAGCAGAGTATTGGGTATTGTCATCATTTCACCCGCAAGGTCAGGCTTCATAAGGCAATCAAAGTGCTGTCAGTACCCATAATCCCAACACCAATCTCAGCTCATTTGAACACATGCAGATTTCTCATCAGTTTCATCATCTCTGTCTCCAAGTTCCAGCACACATCTACCATTTCCGCACCTCCGTGGCGACAGTATCCTTGGTAACAGCTGAGGTATTGCATTCCCCTGCTCTATAAATACTTGTGGAGGGGACACCTTGGCATCCACTCACTAGTGCCAGTTTACAAAAAACTTACGGCTTACATTGTGCTGTATTGCTTCTTTAAACGCACAAAACTGCTAGATGAATAATCTCAGACTTTGAGGAACATAAGAACACCTACATGTTCAGTATTAGTCTTTTGTTTCTGTTCAGTCTCAGATTTCAAAAGGAAAGGGTGAAATGACAGATGACGTTTTCTATTTTGTCCGTGTGTATCTGTCTGTTTGTTTTGTGTGCTTTTGTGTATACCTTCAAGCCATTGTGGGAATGGTTCGACAAGATTTGTGCGTTTTAATGAAAGTAAACATCTTTTCTTAAGGTCAACATGAAATGGCATTCTCAACCCATTTTACTTCTGTAATATGACATTTTTATAAATAAAACAGAATATTAGTGAAAAGTGGCCATTGCATGCCAAAATGGGGCCAGGCATGAATGTTGAGCATCTGGTTATACCTTAATGCTAATGCCTCTGTTTCAAATTTGTTGACTATATATATATATATATATATATATATATATATCTGCAACTGTTCAAATCTTTGGGGTCATTAAGATTCTTGAGTAACCAATCATCATTTCTGAAGCATCATGTGATACTGAAGACTGGAGTAATGGCTGCCAAAAAAAATTTCAGCTTTGGCATCACAGGATTAAATTACATTTTAAAATATTTAAAATAGAAAATAGTTATTTTAAATTGTAATAATATTTAACAATATTACTGTTTTTACTGTATTATTAAACAAATAACTACAGCCTTGATGAGTTTTAGAGACTTCTTTCAAAAATAGTAAAAATCTTACCAACCTCAAACTTTTGAACGATAGTGTATATTAATGTAATATGCCATGAAATTACAGTTTTAACAGTTTTTGGCTAGATTATTTTTTTTGGCAAGGTTGTATTATCTATAACAGTATGTCTGAAACAGTGACTACTGGCTATTGGTTAACATTATTTTCACCACATGTGTGGCCTCGGCCAGTCATGAAGGTTAGTCATTTCAGAGGTGGAGCTAAATGATGAAAAGTTAGGACGACAATTTATTTTACTTTAGTGTAACTTGCAATGATTAACTGTGCACATGTACTATATTTCTAGTCTTATTGTGTCATGAATTAAGTAAAATGGGTTAGTTTTGATTTCATGTTGGCTTTAACAATACTTCAGATTAGGCGGTTTAGCTCTACTTAGTTTGTGTAAGCATTCCAACCCTTTTATGAGTGTTAATAATTCACTTAATAGTTTAATTGCATGCAGTGACCCAGATTACTAATGTTATTTGCTCATTCTGTACAGTTTAAACAGATAACCCATCAAATAACCCCAGACTGATTGTTGCTGTGTCCAGGGCAACCCAACCACTTTGACATTTTCATTTGCTTTTTTGCTCTTCAATTTACATGTATACATTTCTTTCCTTTTTTCTTCTTTTTTTTCTTTTATTTTTGTTTTGTAGAAATCTGTCATTCAGATTCCCCAGAAGGTAGGCAACGATGACCCTAACCCCCCCTTTATTTAAGGCTTGTTTTGACCTTTTTATTTCTCTTTCCCTGTTCCTTGTCTACATTCCTCAGTGTGTTCTGTGATTGGCCCTTTTTCCTGGTTGTTTATTTTGTGTGCAGTGTCATGACCAGCACTAACGACCAACTTCAGCCCTAAAAACACCATCGTCCTCAACTTTCCACAGTAACACCCAGTGCCTTTCCTTCCCGCCTCCATCCTTTTATTTCCCCTCCCTGTCAGTTTACCTGGCGACCTCACCTGTGTGTCCCAGATTCTGTGTGTAACTAGTGTCTCTGCCTGCTCGAATAACACAGGGCTTTGATAACAGGACCTGATGTCAAAATTAAGACGGCTAATAGGATATGGTGTCGTGGAAAAAGAAATCCACAAGCACAGTTACTTGCATACACTATTGTTCAAAAGTTTTGTTTTTTTTGAAAGAAATTAATTAGCTTTATTCAGCGAGGATGCATAAAATTGATCAAACGTGACAGTAAAGATATTTGTAATCTTACAAAAGATTTCTATTTCAAATAAATGCTGCTTATTTTAACTTTCTATTCATGATCCTGTAAAAAATGATCCTGTAAAAAAGATCACGGTTGCTATAAAAATATTAAGCAGCGCCGACATGTTTCTTGAGCACCAAATCAGCATATTAGAATGATTTCTAAAGAATGACTTATGGCTGCTAAAAATTGAGCTTTGCCATCACAAGAATAAATTACATTTTAAATTATATTCTAATAGAAAACATTGTAATAGTATTTCACAATATTACTGTTTACTGTACTTTTGATCAAATGAATGCAGCCTTGTTGAGTATAAGAGACTTTTGAACGCTAGTGTATGTCACAATTGTTTTGGCACAGGTTGTTCACACCATGTCTTCCTCATTTTGGCTCATAGAGGAAGTCATCGCTTGAATAGCTGAGCAAAAAAAGAGTAACAAAATACTGTTAGCAATTATTACATTTATATTTAAAGGTGCCATAGAATACATTGATACAATATTTTAAATTGTTCTCTGATATCTAAGGTATGTGGCTTAGGTAA
>JAFVLL020004107.1:0-36975 GCA_021397915.2 Tor tambroides | reverse complement strand
AAACATTTCATAGAGCCCCAAAATTAAATTTTTGTTAAACATTTAATAAATTGTTGTTAATTTGTATGAATTTCAGGATTTGAATTAAACAGATTAAACAAACAAATGCTTTTTGATTACTAAAATTTAATTTAACCATTAAAACAGAATCCAGAAAAATTAAAATGAAAAAGCAGAATATGGGAAAAATAAAACATTTCATAGGGCCATAAAAATTTTATTTTAATCTTTCAATAAATTGTTGTTAAATTGTATAATTTTATGATTAAAATTAATTAGACATGCTTTTTGATTATTTAAATTTTATTCAACCATTAAAATGCAATCCAGAGTCTAGAAAAACTAAAATGGGAAAAAAAATTAATTTGGAAAAAAAAAAAAAAAGGATTTGAAGAATGGTGCTGAAGAACAAACACTGCAGGACACTACATTTTTAATAGGTTTGATCACCACTAAAGCTACAAAGACGCCTTTAAATGTGCTCTATTTAAAACCAAATGCACAATGTTCTCACAATAGCAGTAAAACTGGGAGTATCCTCAAAGCAACACCTATATTTACTGGAAAATGCCTCCTAAAGCGTCTCACAACCGGCAGTAACTCACAATAGTGAAATACACGCAGTTCTGCCCGTTTTACCAAAACACAGCACTGCTGACTTGGATGTTTCCTCACTGAGGTTTATTAAAAAGGGATGTAGAGTTAAAGCCAAGATCCCAATGGGGAACGGACAGCAAACCTCCCCGGATGACTCGGAGAGAGAGAGAGGTGAAGCAGTCCTTCCCAGGAGAAGCAGAAATGATGAAATCCTTCACCTCGAGAACACACACACACACACACACACACTCTCTCTCGCTCTGATGTGAGCGCTGTAATCAATAGGGCGACAAATGAACCTGCACAATTGACTTCAGCTTGTTCATTCATTATTAACGGCTCAGACTAAATGAACTTAAATTGAAGTAGCAGGCGTTTGACAGCCCTAAGCTTCTCATTTAGCATTCAGCAACAAATCTTAATGTGAGGCCCAGTGAAACACAGATACAGCTCCCTAGACGGAGAAGTTTGTGACACTATTTCCTCTCGGAGAAAAACAACCTGAGAAGTCCTCTTTGTGTCTTGAGCTCTGACTCCTATTCTTACTGGCTGTTATTTTAGTATCCCTGAGAGACTATTAGTTTGCATTATTTTAGATTAGATTTTATTTTTATATTTTCAGTTTAAAAAAATATATTAAATTAGTTTTTAAGTTTATATTTTTTCATTATCATTTTTATTAATATTTTATTAGTTTTTAAAAGTACATTTTAATTTTAGTTACACTTTTAGTAATTTTGTTGTGTTTTGTCATTTTTAGTTATTTTTTCTCATCAAGTTAAACTGCATGAAGATGAGAAATGCTGCCTTGACAACTAGCTGAAATAAAATAATTTTAATTTTTTTATATACTTTTAGTTTATATTTTAATTTTACTTACATTTTACAATTTCCTCTAAAGATAAAAATAACTCGAGAAGTCCTAATTGTATCTTGAGCTTTCACTCTTACTGGTTGTTATTTTAGTATCACTGAGATACTATTATAATTTTTATTCATATTTTAGATGTTTTTATTTTTATATTTTACATTTTCATTTTTTAATTTATATTTTATTATTTTTCATTTTTCATTTATATTTTACTTTTAGTTACGTGTTTAGCAATTTTGTTATGTTTTTGTCATTTTGATTTTTTTTTTTAAATAAAGGATTTTTTATTTTATTTACTTTTTTTTAGTTTTAGCTCAAGTTAAACTAAATGAAAATAAGAAATGTTGCCTTGGCATCTAGCTGAAATAAAATAAATTAAAAATTAAAATATAATTAAAAAGGTATAAAAACATTTTGTTGTGTATAATAGTCATTTTTATTATTTAAAAAAAATGTTTATATAGTTTTTATTAATAAGTTTAAAAGGTTTAAGTTTTTTTATAACCTACTTTTTGTTACTAGAGAAGAAATGCTATCTAATATAATTTTTTTTTTTTTTTTTTAACAAACCTGAAAGCACTCTTAATGGATATAACATAAGTTAGACTGAAACGTGGGTGTCTTGTTTTACAGCCTCTAAATATCCCAGTGATTATGTGTTTAAGAGTTTTCGCTTGCTTATTTTCCAGTGTAGTGTTCCAGCTCACAGAAATCAGGTCACACGGCACTACTTTCACCAAAGGTTTTCCGATGCATCAGACGCAAATATAATTGGAGCGATCAGCGATACATCAAAAGAAATCCCTGTGGGAACTGCAATGGATTCAAGGTTGGTGTTTCTGGAGAGTTAATTAAGATCAGAGCTGAGATTCAAAGCGACACTCGGCCGTTCCTGTGAGTGTTTGGGTGTTTCAAGCCAAACTGAAGAGTAATTCAGTCAGAATGAAGTCTATACACTACAGGTAACACATTTAACTAATAGATATCACCATACTCCCCTAGTTGACTGATTACATTAAGCAAACATTTTTTGTATTTTCTGAAATGTTATGTTTAAATATGCAAATGTGACATTATCTAATCAAATACACACTAATTTGCATACATTCCCAAGCATAAATCTGAACTTTGGGTAAAAGTCAGGTTTTTGTTTGATTTTGTTGACATATTAGAGTTTTTACAGAGGGGATTTTGGATTTACTAAGAAAATACTGAAAAAGATTTTTCACCACGTTTTTATGAATAAAGTGTTGTATAAATCAGTGTGAATGTTATATGAACAAACCCCTCGGTAAAAATCTTCAGAATATAGATAGGAATAAAACTGTAAAGTTAGGTGTATGTAAGTGCTGCCAAAGTGGAGAAAAAACTCATTTTGAGAAAACCTTTAAAAATACTATAAATGAACTTTTTTAGTGTTTATTTAATTGCATTTTTCTTTCCACTAATCTGAAACACATTATGAAAAGCCAAACAGCCCGAAATCTTTAAATTGCCCAGTGCATGAAAGAAACTTTTAGCTGCAGTGTCTCGCCTTAACAGACATGCACACAATAAGAAAAATAAACAAACAAAAAAAATTAATTGAATAAAGCTTTGTGGCTTTGAATAAAGCCATAATTCATCATTCTTGTTTGATTCTGTTGACACAGAGTTCAAGGTTTTACTGATGGGATTTTTCATCACTCCAAAAATCAGAAAATACTGTCAACAAACAGAAAACAAACACATTTTAACCATGTTTTAAGGAATGAAGTGTTATATAAATCAGTGTGAATGATATATGAACAAACCCCTCAGTAAAAACCTTCAGAATATAGATAAGAATAAAACTAAGTTTTGGTGTATGTAAGTGCTGCTCAAGTGGAGAAAAAACTCACAGCCTTTAAAGATATGCATTTTTGGCATGTTTTTTTTTTATAAAGTGCTGTATAAATCAGTGTGAATGATATATGAACAAATCTCTCAGTAAAATCCTTCAGAATATAGACACAAATTAAACTGTAAAGTTTGGTGTATGCAAGTGCTGCTGAAGTGGAGAAAAAAACTTTTAAAAGATATGGACTGAATTTTAACATCTACAGAGGCAAATAGATAAAACATCCTAAATACACCTTTAAGTGCTTATTTTATTGCAATTTCTTTCCACTATTCAGAAATGATATGTTATAAAAAGGACAAATAGAGCAAAATATCAAAATAGCCCAGTGCATTAAAAACTTTTGCCTTAAGACATAATGCTTACAAAAAAAAAAAAAGAAAGAAAAAAACTATTCTTTTGAATTCATCTGTTAATTGAATAAAGCCAGGTACAAAATTCTTGTTTGATTTTGTTGCTATATAAGAGTTCAAGGTTTTTCCAGAGAGGGTTTGGATTTCTCTTTTTATCACTCCATAAATTAGAAAATACAGTCAACAGACAGAAATGCATTTTCACCATGTTTTGGGGGAACAAACTGTTGTATAAATCTGTGTAAATGACATATGAACAAACCCCTCAGTAAAAACATTCAGAAAATAGAGAGGAATAAAACCGTAAGTTTTGGTGTTTGTAAGTGCTGCTGAAGTGGAGACAAAAACTCACGGCCTTTAAAGATATGTATTTTTGCCATGTTTTTGCAAATTAAATGTTGTATAAATCAGTGTAAATGACATATGAACAAACCCCTCAGTAAAATCCTTCAGAATATAGAGAGGAATAAAACTGCTAAGTCTGGTGTATGCAAGTGTTACTGAAGTGGAGAAAAAACTCTTTAATGATACGTACTGTAATTGAAATCTAGAGCTGCAAATAGATAAAACATTCAAAATACACTTTACAGTGTTTATTTTATTGCACTTATTATAGGTTTATTTTATTTAAAGTTTCTTGCACTAGTCTGAAATAACATGTTACGAAAAGCCAAATAGCCTAAAATCTCAAAACTGACCAGTGCATGAAAGAATCACCATGCTTATTTAATGAAGTAGTCAATAAATTAGTAATTTAATAATAGTAGTTATTTAGTTTTGTTGACATATAAGAGGTTTTTACAGAGGAGATTTTAGGTCTCTTTCTATCACTCCAGAAATCAGAAAATGATGGGATCTGCTCAACTATTTGTCTGTTTCTTTTGGCTGGGCTTCATCGCTGTCAAAGCTGGAAACTGTGAGTGAGAAAAGCAGAAGACGGCATCATGCATCACTCCGCGGATGTCAAACCTGACGGCAAAGCTGCACACATTCACGCGAGCGGCTGGGAACCCGAGGCAAACGTTCACAGATGACGGATCCGAGGGCCTGCATGAAAAGATCAGAGGCTGCGGAGGGGGTCGAACTCCGAAGGGTCCCGACCCAGAGAAACACGCAGCAGGTGGTTTGACAGCGTGCCACTAAAACACACACACACACACACACAGAGGCAAATGTCTGTGAAAGGTCAGCGCTGACACGCCGTCTCCCCTGATGGAGACGCAATCCAGTGCGGTGGCGGATCTGTGCTGTCGGAGGAGTGATATTCCCACTGCTCTCCAGCAGAGAGAAGGTCATACCCGGCCCGAAGCATCCACCGAAGTCCTGCGCCTGCTTACCTTCGCTCACAAAGGTCTAGTCCCAAGTGAATCTGCCTCTGTATCACTACGCCGCCTCAAACTACAGTGGTGGCCAAAATGATTAGAACACTAGTATTTTCAGCAGCTAAAAATTGTTTTAAGTCAATTATTTCTATATTTTGCTGTAGTGTGTCACATATAAACAAACCGCTTGTGAACATTATTTGCCATAAAAAGGAGCGAGTCGAGTCAGAGCACCACACACACACATACATTTACTACTTAATCAACACACTTAAAGGGCAACATTTAGAATTGGACTTTCCTATGACATGCTCCTGGTCTTACTGTGAACTCTTTCATTGGTGAAAGCCATTCCAAAAAATATATATATATTTTTGTCATCAAAATGTAATTTATTAATTAATTCTATTTCACATTTAGGTATAGATAATATATTATGTAAATTAAATGGGTTGCAATCGCTGTGTTATACTGACAAAAAACACATATGTATATATAATTTAAAGCAGATGTAACTTATTGAGCCACAATAGATGTGATTCACATTTACATTCATAATGTTGTTTTTCTGAAACTTTATCAACAGGAATAAATAAGAAAATCTTAATTTAAAATATAAAAATAAATTAAAATAATTAATTAAAAATAAATTAACTTATTATTATTACTGTTATTATTATTAAATATTTGTATTTTTCACAGTATAATACAGTGGTATATTAGAATGGTAATGTATTTTTATAATAATAATAATAATAATAATAATAATAACAACAATAATAAATGTAAAAAGTAACTATTTCAATATTATTACTATCATTAATTTTATTGTTATTGTTGTTGTTTTTATAGTTATTATTATTATTATTATTATTATTATTATATTACCATTGTAATATACTGTGAAAAAATAAATACATTTGTTCTAATATATATTTTTAATTTTTACAATTGTAAAGTATTTCCGTCTTAATTTCTTAAACTCATCAGACTCTATTTTGGTGGAAAACCTAAATGAAAAGCTTTTAATACATTCTCCATTGCAAAATCTTGAATTTTTGCCCTCAAAAATATTTGAGCACATACAGACTATATTTATTTAATTAGACTGCAGTTGTTTACAAATGTAATGATCGCAATAAAGAACTACTGAAGAACATTTATTATTCAGACTAAAGCCAAAGCCATAACTTGTTGGGACACCAGTATGTGTGTCTATTGTGCTGTGTTGCCACTGCCTGTAATCTCACATATACTGATCCTATAATTACAGCCACTAGAAAGATCCACTTCCCAGTCTGTCCTGGGCTTCAGGGTCTCTGTGTAAAACTGCTGACATGTGATTTTCAAGAGGATAAACAGCTGTGTGTTCAGTAATCAGCGCCATGTGGCCAAACACACATATAGACTCAGCAAAACGACGCTTGAGCCCTTAAACGCAGATCTCAGGAACACAAGAGCTCTAAATGTCCCACTGTCTTTATAATCACAGGCCTGTCGCTGGCGTACTGACGGGAAATGAACTCTTGCTCCGCACTGATGAGGGTTTGTCGTCCGCCATGGCATTTTGAACACTAACTGGTGAGCTCCGCGTCTGTCACGCTTGGCCCTCTGTGCAATTTAAGTGTCAGAGAGACCAAGCCCATGGAAATGGATTCCTCCATGACGGGATGACATCGGGTCCGGCCCACAGGAGGAGATCCAGACCCCCAAACATGCAGGTTTAGGGAACATTGACTGCTGCCAAACTGCTGACAGACCGAGACAAACCCCACAAACAAAAAACGCACATGCAACCTCCTGTACAGCAATTAGCCGTGTCACAGTTTCATTAAAGCTTCAGCTTAAGCCGGTTCTTTAGAGCGGAGATAATAGCACATCCATCCATGCTGTTACAGTCAGGCTTTGTTCAGGAAGTGACAGGAACTTGATCTCATGGATACAGAAGCAAAAACAAAGCAAGTTTCATGGCATTGAGGGGGGAGCTTCTATCAGGGTTGTGCAATACTCAGAATTGAACAGAGAATGGTTTTAAATCAATGATTTTAGATCATTTCTGAATTTGTATCCAGGTAGCAAACAGGAACTAGACTTGAAAATCAAATATGAAATTACAAGAACAGAATTAAACTGAACTAAAATAAAAAAAAAAAAATCAAATAATCCCACAGAGAGTAATTTTGAATAATAAAAGTAAAGTTGAAGAGGCTTAAATTGGAAAAAAATTAAAAATCCCAGAATGTCATTGCCTGTTAAATTTCTTAGAATTGTAATTAAGTGATATTTATGTATGTATCATTATGATGGAGTAGAGCTGAAACAATTAGTCGACATAAAAAAAATTGTCTACAAATATTTTTGTTGTCGAGTAGTCATTTGATCTCATATGATGTAATATAAGAGCCTGCAATAATGTGGTTTGACCAGTGTGGCGCTGTAGCGCAAGACTGTAATTCAGCCAAGAGAAGAAGACACAGTGCTTCAGAGCAAACGCAGCCATTTGGATGAATATGTAAATATATGCTGCACTTTCCTCTCGATAATGAAATA
The DNA here is from genome assembly GCA_021397915.2 of Tor tambroides. NCBI lineage: Eukaryota > Metazoa > Chordata > Actinopteri > Cypriniformes > Cyprinidae > Tor > Tor tambroides. The sequence goes on along the minus strand of JAFVLL020004107.1, from coordinate 29,403 downwards.
AACTCAACAAAAACTGACAGTGGTGAGAAAGCAGCAGTTAAGAATGCATCTGATTACAGCGATGAAGAGCTCAGTACTCCAGTAAAGTCCAGTCACATCACGTTTATTTCAATAGTACTTTATGCAATAGAATAGATAGCCTTAAAGCAAGCAGCTTTACAGTATTAATCATGAAAAACCAGAGTCAGCGTCGCTTTCAGTTAGAATTACTACTTGATTTTCTGTTATAAAGCAGCTCTCCAGTTTGGAGCTAGCTAATGATAAAAACGTTTTATTAGTGGGAATTATTTAATTAAAGTGATAGTTTGGTTCGCTCATAACTTTATAACTCAATATTTATCTAACTGCAAAAGCTGAATAATGAAAGTCTACTGATCAATCAGTGAAATAGTCAACGATTAGTCGATTAATCATTGTAATAATCTTTAGATTAATTGATTTTTTTTTTTACGTTTGTTGCAGCCCTATTATAGAGAAGTAGCAGCAAAGGTTATTTTTATTATTCTACAAATATATGAAAAAACACCATTTTAATATTATTATTAAATATAAAATAAAAAGTACACAGTAAAACATTATTTGATCAGTAAGTCTGGGCTTACATTACTGTTTTTAAATTATTTTAAGTTGAGCAATTTCAGCTTTTTTTTTTTATAAGTTATATGAAATTCAAATTGATTTTTTTAAGTCATTTTAACAATTTAAGTTCAAATGACTTTTACAAACAAGTTGATTATACTTCATTTAAAGCAGCACCTGAACTTTGAAGTTTTTAAGTTGAAATAGGTGGAATTTTTTTTTACAGTGTAAATATTTCAATAATAATATAACTTTTTATTATTATTATTATTATTATTATTATTATTATATTGAAAATACATTACCAGTATATGTAATACACTATTGCAATGTACTATGAATAAAATAATAATACTCAATAATATTTCTCAAGATTACGGTCCATTATATATGAAAATACATATACACTCTTAATAAAGGTGCTTCACGATGCAATAGAAGAACCTTTTTTGTCTAAATGGTTCCATTAGGAACCTTTAACATCTGAAGAACCTTTCTGTTTCACAAAAGCTTATTTGTGGTGAAGGAAGGTTCTTCAGATTATAAAATGTAAGAAAGAGATGCTTCTTTAAAGAACCTTTGACTGAATGGTTCTTCTATGGCATCGCTGTGAAGAATCTTTTAAGCACCTTTATTTTTAAGAGTGTATGCATGCAAAATCAAATGCTGATGGATAAAAAAAAAAATTTAATTAAATAAAATCAAGTCAAATCAAATGCTGATGCATAAAAGTCCCGTTCGACATATACACACCATAAAATCTCTGACAAAAGACTGGTCGCTCTAAACTCAAAGGACCATATGTGACCCTGGAGCACAAAAGCAGTCTTAAGTAGCACAGGTATATTTGTAGCAATAGCCAAAAATACATTGTATGGGTCAAAATTATCCATTTTTCTTTTATGCCAAAAATAATTAGGATATTAAGTAAAGATCATGTTCCATGAAGATATTTAGCGAATTTCCTACCATAAATATCAAAACTTAATTTGATTAGTAATATGCATTGCTAAGAACTTCATTTGAACAACTTTAAAGATGATTTTCTCAATATTTAGATTGTTGCACCCTCAGATTCCAGATTTTTAAATAGTTGTATCTCAGCCAAATATTGTCCTATCCTAACAAACCATACATCAATGGGAAGATTATTTATTCATCTTTCAGATGATGCATAAATCTCAATTTCGAAAAATTGACACTTAAAACTGGTTTTGTGGTCCAGTGTCACAAATAAACAAACACAAACAGACCATTAAGAGCATTCGAACTGGTAAAAACTGATTCATTTCCTATAACAGTGAAGAGGAATCAGCCCGCGACTTTGGGTCAATTGTTCTGAATGTTTTCTGAATGTATTCATTTCTCAGCGCAGAAGCATGTCTGTTCGGGGTTTGTTTGTATGCACACAGCATTTTTCCTTCCACGCTTCCCGCTGTTTGCTATTACGGCCCCTCCGGTGACTAAAAGCGGCGACGGAAGAGCCCGTGGCTGGACTCGATTAGCTGCGAGAGACCTTCCCTGTTCAGTTCCAGTGAGTAAACCCTCCGCAGGGGCCCGGCCGACGGCTCGCACTTGAAAGCAACACTTAAGAATCTGACAACAAACCAAACTGCTTCAATTTAATCCATCTCCCCGGGAGAGAGGAGCTGGAGGTAAACATATGCCCTCATTATTTGCACTGCTGCATCTGGAGATTGCAGTTTGACTGTGGATATATGCAGACGTTACCCCGGCCCGAGCCGTAAACAACATGTCACTGTAACGCTAATTACCAACATAGGCTCATTGGAAACACGTGCCTCTAAATACATTCCTGCAAAACTGAAAAACGTACGAGTCGCTGCAGTTTCCAGTTGAAATAAACAGTAGAGGCCGTAAAACCCACACAACAAAGTCTGATTTGCATGTTCACAGTTGCCTAATTTTTGAACAATTACTTGAGGAATATCATGTTATGAATTCAAAACAATTTTAACATGCTGCGACATTTAAAACTTGTCGTCACACTTCCAGCTTCATGGAAGTTTAAATGACACTGTTGCATCAACAAATCCGTTTTTATACCAGTTTTGCATTTGTTAACACTATCAGTTTGGTGTAGGGGATATTTCCAAGATGACAGAGCATTAACTTTTAGCAACACTCCCTGGATATTTTAATTATGAACCACCGCAATATGTACCTGAAGCAACAAGCAATACGTGCCTATATCAACGTAACAAAAACGTGCCAGGGTCACGCATTAAACCCACGTTTTAGCGCCACTCCCTGGACATTTCACTTTGAAACTGCCTCGAAACGTGCAGTACGGTATGCAATAACAGTGTAGCAGAAATGTATTTAGAGGCACATATTTACAATGAGCCTGGGTTGCTAATTTCACCTTCAAACCGCTCTGATCTTAAACTCGCATCAAAATGAGCCCATATACTATCATAATACACATACCAGGTGTTACTGTTCCCGATGTTTCTGTTCACATTCTTCTAAAAAGAAGAGTATCTGACATCAATTACAGCTTGTGGACTATTAGATATATTAAAGGATATCTGGAGAGTTTTTAAAATCAAATTTAGGACCTTTTCCCCCGGCTTCACAGACAAGGCTTAAGCCTAGTCCCAGACTAAAATGTAATTTTATGTATAAAATGTAATTTTATGTATAAAATGAGTTTTTTCAACTGAAAGAAACTTGCACTGACTGATCTTAAAATATATCAGTGCCTTTGTTTTGTCTCGAGATGCACCCCAGTAATGTTTTTTTTAAAGGCGCATTTATTAAAATGACTTAAATGTCTTATGGCCTAATCCTGGCTTAGTTTAAGCCCTGTCTGTGAAACCAGGCCTTTAAGACCTTTTTTAAGTCCTGCAGAAATAAAATTAAAACAGTATGTTGATACATAAACCATTCAATCTCAAAACAAATGATGTACCTCAGATTGTTTTACTTAATTAAACAGGCTGCAGACTTAACTAAATACTGCAATCAGCAAAACCGAATAACTGCATGTTTAAAATCAATCAAGACAAGTTTTATTCAATGTGTACATAATTAAATTGTTTTGTGTAACAATGCATATCGATATTGCAATTCCCTGATATGATAATAATGGGTTTTTTTTTAATCAATAACCAGATTATTGTGCCAATATTCATCAAACACATTCCTAAAATCAGTTTTAGCAAATTTAAGGTCATAAAAAGTCTTAAACAGTGTGAAAAAACCCATTAAATATAATTTTAAGATGTTTTAATGTATTTCTGGCTTGTTTCTAATTAAAAGTTCAACATTACATACACAATCTTTATAAAAACTGTTCTTAAGTTACAAGAGTTTACATTAAATTAAATACCAGATACAGTTTATTGTTTAACCAAACTACCAATAATAAAAAAGAAAGGAAAAAACTAAGAAAGAAGAGTCTTAGTTTAAGACTTATGACCTTAAAATGGACAAAACTGAAGTTAATGCATTTCAAGATCCACTTTCATAATCAAATCAAATTCAATCTGATATTTTTTCCTCATTTCAAAGTAAAAACGAGTCGCATTACAGCAGTAAACGGGCTTGTGAATACAGTTTCATTTCAACTTTAAGGTTGGCTGGATCTTTAGCCAAAGACTAAAAAGGGAGTTGGAGAGTTTGAAATATTTGGACGAAGCCGTAAGTATTGAGCAAAAGCCAGTGACCCAGTTTACTTATTCATTCATTTTAAGAACACCCACCCTCTCAAGAGATGGGAACAAATTAGCCATGATGGGATGAAAGCCACAGAACATGTTGGGAAACAACATGAGGGATAAACCCAAGAGAAGGGCGTCTCCTTCCACGAAGACAACCGACTGTCCTGCTTTAATAACAGCTGGTGCCAACTTATGAGGAAATGAAGCGGTCATTACTAGAGAGAGAGAGAGAGAGAGAGAGAGAGAAACGCTTTAAGTGCTCCTGGGAAGATCTACAGATTTATACACTACCGGTCACTATACTACACGTGTGGAAGGATTACGATTTTTTTATGCTTTTGAAAGAAGTTTCTTCTGCTCACCAAGGCTGCATTTATTTGATCAAAAATACAGTAAAAATGTGAAATATTATTCTAAAGTAAAACAGCTGTTTTCTATGTGAATATCTGTTAAACTCTAATTTATTTCTGTGATCTGCAGCTGTATTTTCAGCATCATTACTCCAGTCTTCAGTGTCACATGATCTTCAGAAATCATTCTAATACACTGATTTACTGCTCAAGAAACATTTCTGATTATTATCAATGTTGAAAACAGTTGTGCTGCACAATATTTCTGTGGAAATGCACTACCATTCAAAAGTTTGGGGTACAATTTTTAAAAAAGTAACAATAATACTACTTTTATTTTGCAAGTACACATTAAATCGACCAAAAGTGTTACAAAAGATTAGAATGTTTATAATGTAACAAAAGAATGCTGTTCTTTTGAACTTTCTATTCATCTGTGAATCCTGAAAAATAAAATGCATCACGGTTTCCACAAAAATATTGTGCAGCACAACTGTTTTCAACATTGATAATAATCAGAAATGTTTCTTGAGCAGTAAATCAGCATATTAGAATGATTTCTGAAGATCATGTGACACTGAAGACTGGAGTAATGATGCTGAAAATACAGCTTTGATCACAGAAATAAATTAGAGTTTAACACATATTCACATAGAAAACAGTTGTTATACATTATAATAATATTTCACATTTTTTGAACAAATAAATGCAGCCTTGATGAGCAGAACTAATTTCAAAAACATTTTAAAAACATAAACTGTAATAATATTTCACAATTTTGCAGCCTTGTTAAGCCTAAGAGATTCTTTCAAAAACATTACAAATTTTAATTATTCCATATTTTTGACCAGTAGGGGAATTAGTATATGATGTGATTTTGGCTGAATGAGCACAATATTCTCTTCATCAAGTGCACACAAAATTGCACACACTAAACTGCATTAACTCTTTCCCCGCAAACACGGAATTTTCCATTATTCATGAGTCAACGCTTCCTTGCCAAAAGCTAGGGGGCGCTATTACGCATCTCCTGAATGAGTCTAGAATCACTCGATCAAAAACACAGACGAGGAAGACGCAGAAACCAGCCATCTCATATGTAAGCATGTGCATATGAAAAATAATGAGATCATCAACACTAACATGAACGCATATAAATGAAAACTGCCTACTGTTACCGAGTGAAATGTGGATCCAGAAAGTGTTAAAGGCCTGCTCAAGCTTTGGGATACTGATGGAAGCCATCTGCTGCATCTTTGCTTTAATATTACTGAATATGATCCAGATGTAGGCCTAGTATTTAATAAAAATGCAATTTTGCTCAAAATGTTGCTTTTTTATGAAACCTACTTACACAAAACAATGCTTGAAGCTAGAATAAAACTGATTTTTTTTTTTTTTTTGAAAGTAGAGTGTCTGATCTTTATTTTGATGTGGCTATTGCATATTCAGATGTTCATGCAAAAAAATATTCTGAAATTTTAGTGAAAAACGCTGGCAGCGGCTGGCAACGTTTCTCAAAAACGCTGGCAGGGAAAGAGTTAATAAGCTCCACAATGAGTCTCCAATTGCTCACAATGGCATTCATGTGTGCTGATCCCAGAAACACGATCGTTCAGACTCGACTGGAAGGCTTGCAGCGTGAAAGCGAGCGAGTGCAGCGGCTGTTGTGTGGGTTCAGGCCTCGGAGGCGGCTTTGGGGTCTGTGGCTGTTAATGCAGCGCCTGCAGACAGACCTGCGGCTCTTATCTGCTGCCTGTCCAAATGACCCTCAGTTGTCTTTATCTCGCACACCATCTCGTCTGCCTGTCTGCGTCTCGTCAGCGAGCTCCACCTGACAGCAGAACAAGCGTGAGTCTCAGTTTAAAGGTCCTAAAGGGAGACCGACAGCCTCCTCTTGCGCCGCTGCCAGTTCTGTGTCACTTCATCTCCACGAGCAAACAAAGTTGCCTGGTTTCTGTGCGATACGCTTCGGTTTTTGTCTCAGCTCTGGGACGCTGAGTATTAGGAGGAGAAGTTTGGGCAAGACGTCGTCCAAGAAGCGCCACACAGAATGATTTTCCTTTCTTCAATGATCTAAACAGGGATTTGGTTAATTTGGCATCTATTGGATTTCCCCAGCAGAGATTTGCCTCGTTTATCATTGTGGAGGGGCTCATTTCATGCTGCTGGCTCGTCTACAAGGCTTCTGAAGCATTACGGTACAGAACGGATCTGCTAGACTAACCCTACGCTCCTTTGGGAAAAAACACTAAAACTAATTCTTTGCTCCACTGGGAGGAGCAGCGAAACGTCCGTGCTGCGCAAATCTAACAAAACCTCACATATAATCTGCGAGGCAGGAGCGACTGCCTGTTCTGAAACAAGAAGATTCATCTACAGCATGGAAACACATGACTAAAATAGTGGAAGATGATGTTAAACTGAGCTAAAATGGCCTAGATAATAGGGAACGTTCTTGCAAGGTTCTCTCAAAGTTATGAACAAACGTTCTTCCAGTAACGTAAACAGAACATTCGTTCAAAGTTAATAATGTTCTCAAAACGCTAGCACAAAAACGTTATTTATACATTGTGATTTTTAAATGTTACTAAATGTTTCAAAACATTCCAAGAATGTTACAAGTAACATTATCATAATGTTTGCAAAATGATACAATTTAACATTTCCTTAACATCCACAGAACCAAGAAAAACATTTTAAAAACTGAAAAACTAAACATTTGGAACGTTCAGAGAACATTTACAAAAAAAACATTGTCATAACTTCATAGGAACGTGACGTTTTCTTAGCTGGAGAAGCCTACAAAGTCATCATGAATCATATTTTAAATACTTTCAATGTTAATTTGTCAATTTTTGTTTCATCCAAATGTAAAAACTTGCTGCTTCTCCTTTCCCAACCATAAATCAAATAGTCTTAAACAGACAGTCCACATAAAAATCATCATTCTTTCTTTATTTACTCCCCCTCATGTCTCTCAATCCTTTCTTTCTTCTGTGGAAAACAAAAGAACATTATAATTTGAAAGTATTAAAGTATTCTATTATTGCAAAGCTCTCTATACAGAGTACGTCCAACTTCATCCGCATACTGTACATCTCACACACATAAAGCGATAAATACTATACAGATTGATTGCTTGCATTGGCACAACTTATAAAGTATATTATTGTCCACCTATGATCTGCTAAATGCAACTATAAGGCATGCATACATTAAGATGTTATAAAGATTAACCATGATTTTCTGTAAAGCTGCTTTGAAATAATGCATTATATAAATAAATTCATATTGACTTAATGTTTTTTTGTCCATACAGTGGAAGACAATGGGATCCAGTGTTGTTTGGCTGCCAATGTTCTTCAAAATATATTTTCTTTTGTGTTGCACAAATGAAAGTAGCAAAGTCATACAGGTTTAGAATGAGTAAATCATGACAGAACTTAGTTCCCAAAAGATAAAATCAACTCCCACCCTGCATTGTTCAACTTGAGTATTGCGTTTCACTTGAAAATATGACATATTATAAAAGCAGAATGGGTTGCGGAAGTGGTTTCATGTTGCCTTAAAGGTTGGTCTGATATTTACCCTTCTTCGTACCATATCACACCTGAACACTGAGCCACAAAAACCCTGAACAGACCACAGCCTGGTTAACTCAAAGCGTTTTTATAAAGATATCATCTTAAAGGCCGCCCGCTGCGGTTCTGCCTCCTCCTGGTAACACATTTAGCCCCTAAAAAGCTCAGCTGCTCTAATTTTGAAGAGAGATCTTAACCTCACTTAACTTTGCCCACACCACAAGAGATTCCCCTCCAGTTTCTTGAAAACGTCCCTCTTCGTATAAATGGATGACATACATACAGGGTTTCATCCATCAAGAGCAGATGAAATATGAGGTGTTAAGGAGCGGACCATGTCCTGGGGCGCTTCATAAATCCATATATCCTTCCTGCTCGGAGAACAGTGACAATGACCCAAAAACAGGCACATGGAACAAGTGCCACAAGAAAAGCAGGCCGGAATACTGAAACAGCCATCAAAACGGAGTAAATGTGCAAACAAAAGGGCTTTTTGTGGCTTCTGGTAAGGGTCTCCCAAACATTCTTGCAGTCAATAAAACTTTCACTCACAAAAACATTTTTATAGTTTTTTTTTTCCTGAAACATTTTTGTTGGATGTTCGTCTAACGTTTTTCAATGTTCAGAGAACATTCATCAGTAACATTCCCATAATGTTTATAAAATGTGACCCTGGACCACAAAACCAGTCTTAAGTGTCAATTTTGTGATTTATGCATTAAGCTGAATAAATCCGCTTTCCACTGATGTATGGTTTGTTAGGATAGGACAATATTTGTCTGAGATACAACTATTTGAAAATCTGGAATCTGAGGGTGCAAAAAAATCTAAATATTGAGAAAATCACCTTTAAAGTTGTCCAAATGAAGTTCTTAGCAATGCATATTACTAATCAAAAATGATTAGTAAATGATATATTTACAGTAGGAAATGTACAAAATATCTTCATGGAACATGATCTTAATATCCTAATGATTTTTGTCATAAAAGAAAAATGGATAATTTTGACCCATACAATGTATTTTTGGCTATTGCTACAAATATACCCCAGCGACTTAAGACTGCTTTTGTGCTCCAGGGTCACAAATTATTAAATGGGCCTTTCCTTTAAAGTTCATATAGCCAAGAAAAAACACTTTTTAGGACACATTTAGCTAAAAACAAAACTGGAAGTTTTAAATGTTAAGAACTTTCAGAAATGCTTTCATAACTCAATGAGGAAACGATCTTCTAGTAACACAAAAACGTTCAAAGATATCTGATCTTTAATAATAATAATGTTCTAAAACGGTAGCACGAGAACATTATTCGCACATCGTTCAAGGAACATTTTTTGTATACTTATCTAATTTTTTTTTTTTTATTTTACTACTTGTTTCAGAAAGTTTAGAGAACATAAAATGTTTGCAAAATGATAAAATAGAATGTTCCCTTAACGTTCACAGAACTGAGAAAAAATTAGCGCTGTTAAACGATTAATCGCGTCCAAAATAAAAGTTTTTGTTTACATAATATGTGTGTTCTGTGTATATTTATTATGTATATAAAAATACACACACATGCATGTATATATATATTTAAGAAAGATGTTACGTTTATATATTTTATATATAATACATACAATTTATATGAATATAATTATATACATGTAAATATTTTCAAAATATATATGCTGTATGTGTGCATCTTTATATATACATAATAAATATACACAGTACACACACATATATTATGCAAACAAAAACTTTTATTTTGGACGCGATTAATCGCGATTAATTGTTTGACAGCACTAGAAAAAATAAAACATTTTTATGGTATTTAGAATAACGTTTTCGTAACTTAACGTTCTTCCAGTAACTTAAATACAACGTTATCTGGTCTCTAATAATAATAATAATAATGTTCTGAAAACGTTAGCATAAAAACATTTACATGACCAAGAAAAACTAAATTTGGACATTTTGAAAGTTCAGAAATTACATTTTCATAACTTTTAATAAAGAACGTTATCAAAACGTTCCTAGAACATATTTTTTGGGATGCAGCTCCAACTGGAATATATATTGCATATTTTAATGTATTAATTTAGGTAGTGTGTTTTTCCACATTAACGCCTCTGGTGCTCCAGTTTTATCTCCTGTTGTCTGATTCTCACTCCAGGATGGCCTAACTCAAAATACTGTATAATGCCCAATTAAATATTTACACGCATTTGCCTTTCAGCTGTTATTGGGCGCATTTAACAGTCTTTTAATATAGAATTCCCTTTGCCTGCTCCCCCAAAGCCCCTGGAGCCGCCATAAGCACCCAATTCAAGGTTAAAAAGGCATCCCAACGCTGCGAGCATTTCTCCAGAAGGAGCTTCAATAAGAAATACTAATGCTGCAGTTTTATTTCGGTTCAATATTAATTTTACAAATTACATGCATATTTTGCATAATGTTTATTAATGATCCAGCTCCCTTTGGTGAGTACCTTTCCGGCGCGCTGCTCCACAGTGAATGCTTGCATCAGCAGCATCTGTGCTTCACTGTTCCTGCTCTCCACAGATGCTACAGAGACACTACAGCTCTATTGCAAACATCTAGACAGCCGTACTCATTTCTGTTTTAAAATGCAATCCACAAAGATAGATTCAGTCATTAAAAAATATGTTTCTGTGCAATGCAAATGCTTTGATCTCATTGCAACGCACTGTTTTACTCAACATCTGCATGAGCCGTGCATTTCTATGCTTGGAGTTTTACATCATTTGCTTATCAAGATGTTAAAATCAAGCTCTACTAGAGTCTCCTGTGCATTTGCATGCAATGAAATTTCAAATGCATGATTTTATGGTGCACAATTAAACCGTGCATGTTTCATTTCTTAATTCTTTGAGCTCGTACTGTTTAATCAAAATGTCATAACTGGACTTTTCCAAACTTACACCCACCTGCATACAGTTTTGAGTGTTTTGAACAGGCAGTCAACAACTGATGCACCTAAAACTAAGTCCAAAGACCAGAAAAATATAATTGCATTGATTTGGATATAACATCAAGCTCTGAATGATCAAAAAAGTTCGGTCAAGAAACAATGTACTGCACTGGTGGCATCTATCAGACAACATAACCACAAACAAGCATTTACCGTTAAAAATAGCCGTTTCGTTCTTGTATTCATCTTGTGGAAAACTAATTAAGGATGCAATGGGAGGAGGGCAATGTGAAGGCTGTGAGCTGAATACACAGTCTCCAGCCTGATTTTCCTCGTGCGCCGCAGCCGAGCGTTTCACTGAGACGTTATTCATGCGGCGGCACGGGACTCGAAACAAGATGTGCCATTATTAAAATGGAAAAGGCCTCCATTTTGGCTCTAACTGTTCTGGCATTTCCTGCGTTCCCGTGGCCGGCGCTCTGAAAGGGCAGGTTCAATGTCAGCACTCAATGATTGGATTATTAATGCAATTAAATCTGCACTCTTACACTGGACTGCGCCTGGACTGAAGAGCAGCAGTTATGTGGAGTGTAAAATTACTGTTGTTGTGCATGTCAAAATAATACGAGCAAAGAGAGGACGGAAAATATAAGGGCCAGCTTGGTTTACCTTGAACTAGACTGAGCGGTTATGATGGAAACAGCATGAAATACGCTCTTAAATATAGGGGGTTTTCACAGAGATGCCATAGATCATCTATTTTTGTTTCTTTAAAGAACCTTTCAATGATCAGTTCTTAAAAGAACAATGATTTTCTTAGTAAGAACATGTTAATAATCTATAAAGAACCTTTTGTCCAATGGAAACTTTGGTTGTTCATCAATGCCAATAAAGATGCTTTATTTTTTTTAAGAGTGTAAGTATTTACTTTCCATTTAACACAATATAAACTCATGGTCAAAATAGCTATTAAGGCATTGTTTTAGCAAACTCACATTCATATCTGGCCTTATTTTTTACACTTTTTACACCAGAAATGACTAAAGTTGGACTGGGATGATCTTTGATGCCATATCACAAGAGGATGGAAGAAAATAGGGAAAAATGTAACATGCTCTTAAAGCATATCTTCGTTTCCAATATTTCCAATATTTCAGTCATAAGTCGCTGGGGTATATTTGTAGCAATAGCCAAAAATACATTGTATGGCTCAAAATTATCCATTTTTCTTCTATGCCAAAAATCATTAGGATATTAAGATCATGTTCCATGAAGATATTTTGTAAATTTCCTACCGTAAATATATCAAAACTGAATTTCTGATTAGTAATATGCATTGCTAAGAACTTCATTTGAACAACTTTAAAGGTGATTTTCTCAATATTTAGATTTTTTTGCACCCTCAGATTCCAGATTTTCAAATATTGTCCTATCCTAACAAACCATACATCAATGGAAAGATTATTTATTCAACTTTTACATAAAAAAAAAAATCCACCCTTATGACTGGTTTTGTGGTCCAGCGTCACAAATAGGGTTACAAAATTTGGAAAATTTCCAGTAAATTTCTGAAACTTTCCAGGAATTTTGGAAACTTTCCGGGATTTTTTGGAATTTTCCTGGGATTTTTGGAAAGTTTCCGGAAATTTACCGGAAATTTTCCACCCCTTTGCAACCCTAGTCACAAATATATATATATTTTCTTTTTCTAATTTTTTGCATTGTGAATGTAAACAATAATATAAGAACATTTGATTAAGTTTTAAATTAATTTAAAATTTTAAAAATATATATATATTTTTTCAATAATTAAACAATTAATAAATGTAATACTGTACATTTTAATATAATATAGATGGATATAATGTAACTTTTGGCCCACGGCTCTCAATCAAGTTTGAATTTTTTCCCTTCGTATTAAAAAGTCTTCTTAACAACATGCTATTAATCAATATCCTGTTTCACCCACAAATACCTCAATAAAATGGGTTACAAACAGCGTTTCATGTTGACTATAAAGGTTCAAATGAATTCCTGCTGACACAGGAACAAAAGCAGGAAACAGAAGGACAGACTTGAACACTAAAACACTCAGCAAACATGAACCGCTCACACACATGCCAGGTTCACAATAAACACCAGAAAAAAAACATGTGAGAAATAATTAGAGTGTCATTAAAAAAACAATTTGGCACAACACAGTCCTCGCGTGCAGCTCAAATATTTACGCCTCCTCTATTTAGCGTCGACGTAAATAAATCTCTGGGATTAGCGCCGGGCATCGATGCTTGGCAACAATTAAAAATGTCACCAAATGTGGGAGACGGACACATGGCGGCTCCGTGGCGCACGGAGGAAACTTCTGCTCTCCTGCGTAGCTTTCATCTCTCGCCTCGGGCGACCGTACGATGCTCAAGTGGGCCAACTTCCCATCAAAAAATCTGGGGCCGCGTCTACCCTTCAAGAAACAATGGCCTCATCATAATTAGGTCAGGAAAACACGGAAAAGTGCTGCAGTGAAGTTAAACTAGGCCCGGTAAATTGTTAATGAGTCATACGAGGGCCATTAAAACTCTGACAATAATAGAGATATTCGCCTGTGGTCAAACGAACGTTCACCTGCGTATCAAACGAACCTCGCTACCAAAAACAAGCCTTTGAAATTGGGACAGCGCTGGCCCATTGTGGATTAATTAGCTGTGTTTTTGAGCTCTACATGTCACCTACAAAGGGGCTTAACTTCGCTGAACAGCAGCCGTCGTATTATTAGGGCTTAATCTTCTAGCGCTTGTTTATTTATGGTCGTTTATGAAGTGCGATGGTAAGACCACCTGTCCGCCTTGCGCTCCATAGCAGGCCTGTGTTAGTGGAAGCGGCTGATTCATTAGCTTTTATGCTCGTTTGTAGCCCATCCGAGGACGAGGGAGCTTTCATTAGTACAGCGCTGTTTACTCAGCAACTTACACACTGCTAAAGAACAATCCTACACACACACACACACACACACACACAGGTGAACATCTACACCAGCGCATATATGCAGACTGTGACTAAAATGGGTGCAAATGCAATATAATGTAAAGATTTGAATGTTTTTTTCATCTGGAGAAATGTGTCTCTGCATCAGTGTCTCAGCAATGGGTGCCGTCAGAATGAGAGTCCAAACAGCTGATAAAAACATCACAATAATCCACACCACTCCAGTCCATCAGTCAACATCTGGAGAAGACAGAAGCTGGAAAAAAAATAAATCATTAAGACATTTTTGGACTGTTTTGGCTTGTAACGCTGCTTGATCTGTGCAGATTTCTCTCCTGATTCAGACCAGAACACTTTTTCACTGGAGGAAGAATTATTATGGATTATGGACTCGTATTTGAGTTAAAAACATCTTAATGATGGATTTGTTTCATCTTTTGTCTTCTCCAGATGTTAACTGATGGACTGGAGTGGTGTGGATTATTGTGATGTTTTTATCAGCTGTTTGGACTCTCATTCTGACGGCACCCATTCACTGCAGAGCATCCATTGCTGAGACACTGATGCAGTGACACACTTCTACAAACCTGATGTAGAAATAAACTCATTGGATGGTCTGAGGGTGAGCACATTTTCATTTTTGGTTGAACTATTCCTTTAGCTTGTTTTCTGTCATTTCAAAACAATATGAAATACAAATAAACATCATGTACTTTCCACTTAGGCTGTGTAAGCTGTAGGATAATGTTAACTAAACTAGCTATTATTGCATTGTTTTACCACACTCACATTCTATTCTATAAGTATTATAGCACAAAGTATGGTTTTATAAATAGACATTAAATTATAAAATAAATATTTGCAAGATGCATGACATTATTAATGTTGGAAATGCATCACAGTCTGTGAAAAGGGTTCATTGCATCTGTTTATGTTTTCATCAATCATGATTCATGAACAAATGACTCTGAATCGGTCAGTCAAGAAAAAACATGATTCAGTTTCAAATGGAGTAATTTATCAATTTAAAATGATAGCATTTCCCGCACCTCTATGTTGATCTAGGTCGGATGTGAGCGTAGATGACTGTGTGTCTAACTCGAGCAATTCTGTAATCTGCCAACTGAAACAAAAGGTCATTTGGGTCCTAAACGATTCAAGAAACTCTAGTCATGTTTTAGTCCTGGTGTGTGTGTGTGTGTGTGTGTGTGTGTGTGTGTGTATACACCTGTTTTTATATTCTGGTGGGGACTTAAACCTGAATACACATAGACTCATGGGGACTCGTGTCACGGTGGGGACCTAAATTGAGCTCTCCACGGGTAAACAAGCTTATAAATCACACAGAATGAAGTTTTTTGAAAATGTAAAAATGCAGAAAGTTTCCTGTAAGGGGTAGGTTTAGGTGTAGGGTTGGTGTAGGGTGATAGAAAATACGGTCTGTACAGCAGAAAAACCATTACGCCTATGGAGAGTCCCCACAAGGATAGCGAACCAGACGTGTGTGTGTGTGTGTGTTTTGCTGGAATGCGGTCGCAGGAAGACATACACCTCAACACAATCGTTTGCAGAGCTCAGCCACAACAAACACTGAGAGGCCGGACTGGAATTCTGCACAAGGGCGCAGAAATGCTTTCAGTAGACGATGGTAAACTATGGCAACTTCGGCCGTGTGGCTCATGCAACCCTCAAAACACAATCAGCTGCCCTTCTTCAGTTAAACGCAGATCTAGTTTCAACCTCCCATGAGTCTTGGAAACACTCCATGAATACGATTTGGACTAATTAAAGGAAACTGACTAACCCAGCGGTGCTCGGGAAGAATGAGCTCAGAAAACAAACAGGTGATGACCGTCACAATGAATGCAAGCTTGTCAACAACGAGAACAATGACTCAAACACAATGCACTGCAGGACTGAATCCACGGAAGAGGCTGTTAACGGCTGTGTGGTTCAGGATATCCTCTGCGTCACCAGTCAAAATAATCTCCATAATGCTCATCCTGCTCTGAGGGCAACGGTCAATGAATCTGAACTGGAAACTGACAATGCTTTCTTTCTCCGAGAGGAGCTTGAGCAATGCAATTCATCTGATTTTAGCCGTTTTTCCTCGTAAAAATCGATGAGGATATAATAGCAGCTCTGTACATGAAATATTTCAAACTGACTCATGCAAACAAGCAAAAATCACTCATATGATTCCTTCTTTGCATGCCATTATTTGTGTAATATAGGGATCCCAAACCTTTGGACCAATGAATTTCAGTTTGTTATCATGCATCTTCATTTGTATCAATCTGTAGCGTTCGTGTAACCAATTATTAAATATTTTATATCCAATCATAACTCAAATAAATAAATAATAAAATTTTAAAATGTTTTATATACAATATATATGGAAAAGATAACTAAACAAATAAAAAAATAAATATATACAAATTATTTTAAACATTTTTAAAAATACAAATGGAAATGTCATGCATGTGTAATCTTTTCTTATATGTTTTTTCCATTAATAAATGAATAAAATTATTTGATATTTCCATGTTTCATGAGTGTCAGACCCTTAATACTAGGAGAACTACTTATTATGTGTCACACAAGCATCTAGGCGTCTCATATATTGGATTTTATTGGGATTTGTATGATAGTGGGAATCTGGAGTTAATCCCATATCATATGTGAGCACTGCTGCCCCCATCAGGACACAAAATACAGAATAAAACACTACAAAACATCTGCAAAAGCCATTCAGCTCACGGAGATAATCGGTTAAACAACTACATTATTATTATTTATATATGCATAAAATAGAGTTGAACTATTTAAGGCATAATCAAAAAAGTCACAGTTTGTGCTACTTGTCGTGCATCTTAAAAACGACAGGTTTTAAACACTAAAGTCATTCATAAAAACAAATTAAAGCGCATGTAATGCACAGCTGAGGTCTTTAACTGGAACTGGTTGCTGCAAAACCATCTCAAACACTTTCATGGTTTTCATTAAACACACAGATGGGTCTCATTTACTAGTACATGCACTTTAGGAAAGTAAGTTTAGAAGAAAAAAATACAGCAAAGCAGAGCAAAACACAACGCAATGAAACAGACTCTTCTGCATCGAGTCTCTGTCTGTGTTTGACTGCTTTGCATTAAAAATAAGATTATAGAATAACTAAAGATAAAAATAGCACAAAGGCATGGCTTTATCTCTCTGTTTGAGTCTGCTATCTAGTTAAACTCGCTGACTGACAGACAGAACACAGAAACTAACGGCTCGCTTCTGATAAGAAAGCAAAATATTCACTCAAAAGCGTTATGGTATGATGCTAATACATATCCATAATCAACGTATTTATACGTCAAAAGAAGAATCCCAGCTAAAAAACGGTCCCATTAAGTTATGAAAACCTAATTTCTGAATGTTCTCTGAAATACTAAAAACGCTTTTTGGTATTTCGAACGTTTTGAGACCAATAGTAACATTTAAAAAACGTTATATGAACGTTTCAGAGACAAAAAAGTATAAATAATGTGTTTGGAGGACGTTATTAAAGTCCAGATCACTCTGAACTATTCACGTTACTGAAAGAACGTTTATTAATAACTTTAAAATAACCTTTCCAGAACGTTCCCTGTTAGCTGGGATATTCTATGGTACACATGTATATATATATTTATACGAAAAAACAAACCATATCCATGATATAAATCTCCACTAAAATACTATGGCAGAGAAGAAAATTAGGAAAAACCAAACTGAGTAACCAAAGCGCAACACAAAGGAGGATTATCTAAAAATATTCGTCGGTTATTTATCAAAAGACACACGGGATGGAGGTTTTAAACGAAATGTACAGAGAAAATGAGGTATTTTTTCCTCAGAATGCGGCGAAGATTTGAAGATTTGTGTATATTTGAGCGCCAGCGGCTCTGAGGGAAAGTTTGGGCTGTGGCGACAGAGAAATACAGACTCAATCTGACATCAAACAGCCTGGTTTTTCCTAATTTGCGCAAATAAAGTAACTTTATAAAGTTGATTCGCTCCGTTACGCGACTGAG
Organism: Tor tambroides; assembly: GCA_021397915.2. Classification (NCBI taxonomy): domain Eukaryota; kingdom Metazoa; phylum Chordata; class Actinopteri; order Cypriniformes; family Cyprinidae; genus Tor; species Tor tambroides. The sequence continues at coordinate 11,245 of JAFVLL020004107.1, read as the reverse complement.
GAGAATCTCCGGAGAGCTTCGGCGAAACGGAGAGACTTTCAGCGGAATGTCTTTGGGAACAACCGATGGTCTTACCTTGGGATTCTTGAGCCGCTTCGGCTGAGATCACCAAAATAACGGAGGAGAAGAGAAAAGCCGTTAAAAGTCTCCGATCCATGGCGGGAGTCTCGCGAACGCCGCCCCGCGCTCCTCTCGCGCTCCGCGCCAAACCGAAATTATTCCCGTTAGTCTGAGCAGCCGTTAACGTTACACCCCCGTCAGCGTCTCTGGACTAGTTGAACTCAACTGTGTCTGTCCGTTCGTTACCGACTTTAGGACCGCCGCCGAGGAGCGTGACGTCACCGCGACGCAAGCAGAGGGCGTTTTGTGCTGTCGGTCTCCGGTGGAGTTTAACCGTGCGCTCCGGTTCTCCGCGTAGAGAGACTTAACGCGTTTAACGGGGGATCTTCTTAAAACCAGTTGCGCTGTATTCGAGGAGAGAGCGGATCGAGCCGAGCCGAACCGAACTGAGCCGAAGTTTAGTTCGTTGGGAACTGTGTGCACGCGATGCGTAAATACGCAGAGCGAGCGCGTAACGCAACAAATGAACTGCTGTGAATCTGCGCTCATCAGATTTGAGACACAATCTCTGTGTGTGTGTGTGTGTGTGTGTGTGTGTGTGTGTCAGTATTGGGGAAACTTTACAGGTTTCGGGTCCGCAAGGGAGCGCCAGAGGGACCGTTCAAAATTATTTCCAGAACAAGTGTAAAAATATATACATAAAAATAAAAATAACTAAGTAAATATCAAATAAATAAATAAATACAATAATAATATAAAATAAATAAATATTAATGCAAATAAATCAGATTAAATAATATTTAGAATGAATACATTAGATTCCAAATAATATTTAGACATATTAATAATATAGATTTTTTTACTATACACTCTTAAAAATAAAGGTTCTTTAATGATACAACTTAGAATATTTCAAAATAATATTTTAAACATATTTATATTTTTTAATATAGAAAAAAGAGCCATATAAATAAATGTTGCTATAAATTATTCAGATTGAATTAATAATATAACAGTACAGTTCCACGTGGAGTTGAAAAAAATGTAATGATGTACTTTAAAATATTTCCAAATAACATTTTATATTTATCATATTCATTTTTCAATAGGGTGAAGTCAGCTAAAATGGGCCACGTTTTGGTAAATGAATTATAATACCATCAAATAAGCTATGCATGAGATCTAATGATATTTTTTTAAATTAGCATGGGTCTTTTAATATATATATATATATATATATATATATATATATATATATATTTTTTTTTTTTTTTTTTTTTTTTTTTTTAACCTGAAAAAGTATAATTGTTTTAAAATTATTAGAGTTAGAGTATCAGCAGGTACCTTCTAGAGCCACGGGACAACATTCAGGTAAAATGGGCCAATATAAAAAGAGAACAACAAAGGTAATTTGGCTGATATAATTTTATTTTTAACAGTAAATTGACACTATTGTCTTCAGTGTGCCATAGCAACAACACCATAAATGTATTTCATTAAATAGAAAGTTGAATGAATATTTCATTAAACAATGCAATTAAAAATGAACTGATCATGTTGTATAGGTGTGTGTTTCTGTGCATTGGTGTCTATTGTGTGTGTGCATGTATTTGTGTATGCTTGTCAGATATTTCTCAAGCATTTGTTAAAGATTAGAACATCTGTGACAAAAAAAATAAATAATTTAAAATAAAAAAAACACTTAAACATTTCCTTTAGCTACTGTAGGTCTTTACAATACAATAGCCATTTCTACCTAAAATGACCTTTTTCTCAAAAATCGATTTTTTTTTTTAATTAAGCTTTTTTTATTTGAAAGAGCATGTCAAAACATTGTTCATAAACCTTTGCTTTGTTGGTAAGCGTACTTATAATTGCTTTAGTGCCCTTATTAGTGGTGAATGAAATTTACTATGACAAGCTTGATGTCATGCCTTAAAAAACTCAGACCAATCTAAATTATTGTTACATGTCAACAAGTGTTGAAGCAACAATGCAAGATCAGTTATTGTGATTGGCTGTGAAAATGTAAAGAGATATGACGCTACAACCTTATTTGGCCCATTTTACCTGATAGCCCATTTTAGCTGACTCCAGGTTCTTTATCTGCAGTAATGGATCCATGAAGAACCTTTAACATCTGTCCATTGGACAAAACGTTCTTTATATTGGAAAATGGTTCTTCAGACTAATAAAATGTTTTTCAATGGTTCTTTTAAGAACTGATCATTAGGAGGCTCTTTGGGAATGGATCTTACAGCATCACTGCGAAAAAAAAACACCCTCTGGAATCTTTATTTTATATTAATTTGGGTCTTTATACAAGACACTATATATATTAGATGGCTTTTAAGTTTTAGTATGGTTTCCTTTTCATGAGGATGATCATATTTGTCTTCATCTAAAACACTGAAAAGCCCTGCTTCAAGATGTAGGCGATTTGTTCTTTGTTTAATTTTGCATGAAATGAGCCCAGTTCTCTGGGAAAATTAATATGTTCATTCCTTTTTTGTTTATTGCTTTTTATGTAGTTTAAATGTTTTTAATCACTATGTTATTATGATTCTATATTCTGTTTAATCTCTCTATGGAGACTTTATTGGGAAATTGGGGTTAGCTGTCATATTTACAGCTACTATTTATCTAAATACATTTTTTTATCCATTTTTTATTTTAAATTCAGACATAAATGTAATAGTGTCACAATATGGACCTACTGCAAGAAGAATGATTCTGAAGAGTGAAATATCTAAAGTATCTGTTTAAAATGAGTTCCAGGTTATTAAACCATTGTTCAGCCTGATAGAGGATATAATTCATTAAAGGTGTAAAATTACAACATATAAAACCTGTGACAACTTGCCCCGCCCTGATGTTTATCTAAACTACCCCAGAGAGGAGCTCTTGACTCCCGTCTGAATGTAAATGTATGTCAGTGTGCTTTCATTGTGTTACTGATATTACACAAACATGATGGTTTATAAGACAGATTCCCCAGAGGTTTGACCATTTATGCAACTGGACATTGGACTGGATGTGATATGGCCCTTGGGACAACTAGCCCCGGTGTGCTGTGTGTAGTCTCAGCTGCTGTGTTTGTTGTGTGATGAATCAATAAGGATTAAAGAGGGCAGGATTCTCATATAACTCTTCTCATATAACACATCTGCTCCGATCTGTTTCCAAACATTCGTCCCGGAAATTAAGAGGCAGTTAACAGACCCTCAGCATCCGGTCCAGACCCTCTGACCCCTGACCTCTGACCCCTACAGCTCAGTGCTGTCCATTCTTCACACACAAATGATGGAATCGTCTCTCTTATTCTATTCCTATTTTTAGATGAATGATGAGCAAATAAATCTTATTTTGACATGATTATTTGTATGCAGTTCTGTACATAAAAATTAATTTGACTTATGTTGGAATTTCTTTAAAACTTAATTTTGTATTATTTTAGTGTTTTCATGACTTTACTATTTTTTAAATATAATGTAGAATAGTATATTTAATAGTACAATAATTTAAAAAAATGTCCAATAGTAAAAAATAAATAAATAATAATAATAATAATAATTTAAAAATAATTATTTATTTGTAATTTTTTATGACAGGGTGGAAAAAAAACAACAACAATAGAGAAACAGAAACTTAAACAAAAAACAGACAAAAGGATGGTAATGATGAAAATAATAAATTAATATGTATTTATTAATGCATAAATGTAAAAGGGTAAAATGTGCAAATATATATATATATATATATATATATATATAAAATTAGTTAATATAAAATATAAAATAATTTTGTTTACAAAAAATTAATATAATTAATTATTATAAAATAGTTTTGTTATGTGAAATAAAATATCTTAACTAAAACAAAATGAAATATATATAAAAAAATAACTTTATTTCAGCTAGGCAACATTTCTCATTTTCATTTAGTTTATCTTGATGCACTAAAATAACTAAAACTAAAACTGAAATAAAAATTCATAAAAACTATACAGACAAATTTTTAAAAAACTAATAAAAATGACAAAGACACAACACAATTACTAAAACTTTAACTAAAAAACTACAACGGAAAATACAAAGTTAGACACTAATTTAAAAAAAAAAAACTATAATTGTATCTCAATGATATTAAATTAACTCTCAATGCAGATGGAGATTTTATAAAATGATGTACTTTACCAGTATTAAAATGTTTCTAATATAGAAGGTGTATGTGTCTGATCTCTTGTGTGTTTATGTATCTGTAGGAAGCACTTCTTTCATAACCTGCTGAGTTGCATGCTTGTCTTCTGCTGACCGCAACACTCTCATTCGTGAAGCTAAAGCACTTTTTAAAAACCGCTCTGGATAAGCATGAGCTCTAAACGCCGGACAGAGACCGGTCAGTGTTTCTAAAAGACACAGACATGCGTTTATGTGGAGACGTCTGAATCTGCATCATTTCTAAGGCTCTAAAAGATCAAAACTGTATTGTTTCACACTCAATCTCCTCAGCTCTTCTGTCTCTGGTTAATAGTTTAGAGTGTTTTCTCCAGTAAAAGCTCTTTTAGTGTAATTGTAGAAGCGTCCAGCTTCAGCTGCTGCTTCAGTGTCAAATCTTGACTGATTTTGATCAAGTAAGCGTCAGAATAACTGCAGTCATATCTCCAGATGAACTCTTACTGGACTGAAGCAGATTCTCCATCAATCATTTTTTAGTCTCAAATCTGATCATCAGGATCTTTTGAGGAGCGTTTGTTTCCAGAAGCTTTACTTTCACTGTTCCTCAGCGGAGGAATGATCTTCATCTCACATCTTCTGAGGAGCCTTTATTTCTTCATCTCTCAATCAGCATTATATGTTTGGATCATCTCAATCTCATCTCACTAAGACATATTACTGGAGATATAGAGTGACCGCTGATATTTAGATCATTTTAGAAAGATGTTAGAAAGATCTCATAGATTTACATTGATTACAAGCAGCAGAATTTCATCATAGAAATATCAGCATCTGCAGCAAACGCATATTTCTGAATAAAATTGAGCTGTTTTTCCTCCATATTCTCACTATATATCCTTCTTTCTTTCTTTATTTATTTATTAATTTTTCAGTTTTAGTTTTTTTTTGTACTACAACTTAAAGTAAACACAAATTTGAAATGTTGTCTTGGCAACAAACTGAAATAATATAAAAAATCAAAAACTTAGTTTATTTTGTTTTGTTACCAAGGCAACATATTTCACTTCATTTATAAAATAAACATTAAATATCTTTTTGGCCATATAAATATCAGCACCTGCACCAAAGTGCATATTTTTGCTCATTTTGAGACTCAATAAAACCGAGCTGTTTTTTCTCCATATTCTATAAATTCAACAAACAACTAAATAAATGTGATACTCAAAAACATCATTTTTTTGTCTAAATGTTTAATAACTGTTCCATTTTTTTTTTTTAAAAATGAGATATTTCTGACTATTTTTTCATATATCAGGGTTAATTAGTTCAATATTAGTCACATATTTCTTTAATATGTTTGAGTCCTGAGGAACCGCATGTTGTCAGAAATGCAGACTGCTACTGTAATGTGTTTGATGAGGGTGAAGCAGGACTGATGTACTCAGAATGGAGATCTGGAGACTAAAAGCACATAAATGCCTCTATATTTAGTGTCCTGAAGGGGAAGCGAGAGAAGCAGGGTCTGTAAACATTAGAGTTTCATTCAGAACAAACGCACTCATATTCAGAGCGAGACCTTGAGCTGCAGCAAACAAACACGGCTTTGAAAAGCTACCAGCTGTGTGCGGGTCTCTGGCCTCAGTTTGGAAAGTTTTCTGGTTATTAAATTTAAAGCTGGCACGGTAATTGAGTTTTGGATGTGGAGACCTCAGCGGCAGAAACTCAAGCTCGGTCTGTTCCTCCAAACATCTGCCTTTCTTTGTGTGTGTTTCTGAGGAAGGACACGTTCTGAGCAAACGCTGATGTTTGTGAAGCAGATCTCGTAGATTATATCGGCTCACTGCAGTGCTAAAGCAACAGGAACAGTCAGATATACATATATATATATATATATATATATATATAAATATATATAACGTTTGTCGTTTACCTCACAGCGTTTCCTTAACAAGGTCAGGACACAATTAAACAAACTCCGCTAAATCAACTGTTTGTCTGACATTGACGTTTATGTTTCACTTCACAGCAGATGCAGTGACTTCTGGGAAATATACGGAAATGTAAGACAAACTGATAAACATCGAAACGTCTGTGATTACAACATACCTTTATCATCAGTACATATATACTGTATATACTGGAAAAAAAATGGTGTAGAAACAATTTTCACTCAGAAAATGCAACAAAATTTCAATTAAACTTCAAATTAAATGTGAAATTTTTAAGAACAAATACTGAAACAGTATTTTCTGTTATTTATTTACAGCTTCAAAAAAATTCTCCTATGTGTGTGTGTGTGTGTGTGTGTGTGTTTGTATGTGTGTGTGTGTGTGTGTGTTTGTATGTGTGTGTGTGTGAGTGTGTGTGAGTGTGTGTGTGTGTGTGTGTGTGTGTGCTCACGAGTGTGTGTGTGTGTGTGTGTGTGTGTGAGCGAGTACTTGTTTTTTCTATCCTGGTGGGGACTTAGACCTGAATACACACAGCCTCATGGGGACTTGTGTCACGGTGGGGACCTAAATTGAGGTCCCCACGGGTAAACAAGCTTATAAATCACACAGAATGAAGTTTTTTGAAAATGTAAAAATGCAGATAATTTTCCTGTAAGGGGTAGGTTTAGGTGTAGGGTTGGTGTAGGGCGATAGAAAATACGGTCTGTACAGCAGAACAACATTATGCCTATGAGAGTCCCCACAAGGATAGCAGAACAAGTGTGTGTGTGTGTGTGTGTGTGTGTGTGTGTGTGTGTGTGTGTGTGTGTGTGTGTGTGAGTGTGTGTGTGTGTGTGTGTGTGTGTGTGAGTGTGTGTGTGTGAGTGTGTATGAGTGTGTGTGTGTGTGTGTGAGTGTGTGTGTGTGTGTGTGTGTGTGTGTGTGTGAGTGTGTGTGTGTGTGTGTGTGTGTGTGCTCACGAGTGTGTGTGTGAGTGTGTGTGTGCGCGTGTGTGTGTGTGTGTGTGTGAGTGTGTATGAGTGTGTGTGTGTGTGTGTGTGTGTGTGCGCACGCGAGTGTGTGTGTGAGTGTGTGTGTGTGAGTGTGTACCTACTTAACCATATTTTGGGGACAAATTTGTACCCAAAAGTGAGGTAAACCTGACAAAATCTCCAAAAACCTCCCTTTGGGGACGTCCTCATTTGTAAAACGGGTTTAAAAATAAACTAAACAAAGTTTTTTGAAAATGTAAAAATGCAGAAAGTTTCCTGTAAGGGGTAGGGTTAGGTGTAGGGTTGGTGTAGGACGATAGAAAATACGGTCTGTACAGCAGAAAAACTATTACGCCTATGGAATGTCCCCATTTGGATAGCTAAGTAAACGTGTGTGTGTGTGCTCACGAGTGTGTGTGTGTGTGTGCGCGCGCGCGCTCGTGTGTGTGTGTGTGTGTGTGTGTGTGTGTGTGTGCGACTGTGCGCTCGTGTGTGTGTGTGTGCGTAGTACAAAAAAAATCTAAAAAAATTCTTTTTTAATATGCATATATATTTTTTATTCATTTTTTCAATTGGTTTTAGTTTTTTTAGTTTTAGTTATTTTAGTTAAACTAAACAAAAATGCAAAATAAAATAAAATTAAGTTTAAGTTTTTATATTATATTATACATTTTATATTATATATATTTATATATTATATTATATTTACATTCTATTTAATTTCAGATCATGTTTATTTTGTTTCAAGTAAAAATATGAAAGTACTTGCTTATTTTCACAATTCATTACAAAGACACAGTAAGTAACATACTGAATTAAATGTGAAATTTTGAAGCAGAAATACTGAAATAGTATTTTCTAGTAAAATGTACTATAATGGGGAAAAACATGTGTGTACATATGTTTTAATATGAAGGATTATGCATGTATTTTGTTGTGTTTTAGGGTTAAATAAAACGTTATGAAATATATGTATGTATATATATATACACACACACACACAGAAAGAACAAAGAACAAGAAATGGACAAAACTTCACATGCTTGATGTTTTTCTGTGTCAGTTTGCCAGATGTGTTTGATTTTAATAGGCTCTTTGAAATGTATTTTACAGCACTTTGTAGAAATACAGCAGGAAACCTGCAGCTGATTATTACATTATTTCTGTACGTATGAAGCAGAAGTTGTTCAAGGCTGTTGTGCAGATGAGAAAACGTCTCTCACATCTATTCATGGACAAAATGAACGGCCATATCTAGCCTGACTGAAAGCATAGAGAGATGAAGGACAACACTTCATTGCAGTAATCTGCTTTGTGCTTCCAAAACACATTTTCCTTTTAAAATTACAGCTTTCCATTTCCAGACATTTTGATCAGGTTCAGTGAAGAGCTCCTCTTTTTCCCTCATCGTTGAAGTTCAACATGTTCCTGCTTCACCAGGATTTTATACTGATTTCATTCATGTCAGGAATACAGAGGACAATCAGAGAAAGGGCTCATGGGAAATCAATGTCTGCCGTTTATAAAGCGTGTTATGCATTCACTCGCAGAGAAGAAGCGGCTCGTGATCACTTTCTTCATCTCTGATAAATGCCACGGGAGTAGAAATATACAAAAACATCACATAATGTTTCAATCAAATGCTCACAATGTTCTGTGGTTTAATAAATACTTTTATTAATTATTTCTTATTTATTATTATATATTTTAATTTTTAATTACCCCTAAATGCACATATTGATTATGTATCATGATATACAGTACAACTGAAATAAAGTCTGAATATAATACAAAACACCTTCTCCATCGGGGCATTTTAGTATTATTGATATACTGTACTATTGTAGTTTTTGTTTATATTTTGAATACATTTATATATATATATATATATATATATATATTTACTCCTTTCACTTTAATTTTGGTTAAATTGTAGTCATTTTTATTTGTTTTAGTATATATATATATATATATATATATATATACATGTGTGTGTGTGTAGATAGATAAATAGACAGATAGATATTTTTTATAAATGTATTTATTTTTTATTTTATTTTTATTTTATTTATTTATATATTTATTTATTAGCTTTATTTTTGGTTTTGGTTATGTTAGTGAAAGTTTTTTATATTATATTATATTATATTATATTATATTATATTATATTATATTATATTATATTAAATTATTTCAGATCAGTTTTTAATGGTTTTAGTTAATAATAATAACTCTGCATCAGAGTTGTGAATTAAAATGCCTTTTAAATTTCAATTCAGTTCCTGAGTTTGAATTGAGGTCAAACAGGAGGCAGATGTGAACTGGAACTGAAATATAAGTAGAACTAAGAAACTGAAATAAACTGAAACAAAGTTTGTTAGCATAAGCTCAGAATAGACAGATTCAATTTGAGATCAAGCCAATAAGAGCCGATTCAAATTGACATTAAACTGAGATGGAGACATTTTTCTGTCTTTCTGGATGTTGCACAACACTGTTAAGTCAGTCATTTGTTTTTCATACTTTGCCATATTAACTGCACACGGGGGTATCATTGTTTTTGTCATATGATTATAATAACTGCAGCATGATTGAGTTTCCCACAGAGACACGTGTTCACCACCAGAGGGCAGATCCTCTCTGGACTCCAGCAGATCCACTCTCACTTCTGAGCTCATCTGAAAGATATGTTTTCAGTGCATTTGCAGGGAAGAGACAGAACACACAATGTTGAGGACATCATCACACACATATGGAGGTATAAAGGTTATTGTCCAATTAATAACACAAACACAAGCTTTTCAGTGTCTCCTGCTCCAACTTACTCTTTCAATAAACTCTTAAAAATAAAGGTTCTTTATCAGCATTGATGCTTCCATGAAGAACCTTTAACATCCATACAATCTTTCCACTGGATTTATAGTGGAAGAAGTTTCTTTAGATTATTAAAATGTTCTTCTATCAGTGTTGAAGCACTCATTTATGTGTTATGTTCCTGTATAAAGGTGTTTGTTTGAGGCGGGATGATCTGTTTGCCTGACTAACGCATGAAAATGTGTTTGGAATCAATCATTTTCAAATGAATTTGCATTTATTTAGAGTGTTTCCTTCCCATCTTACAGTGAACGCTCTCAGAACGTCTGGAAACGTTCTCTAAAAGTTCTTCCAGTAACATTATTAGAACGTTCTTTCAGAGTTATCTGGTCCTTTCTCCAAATGTTATTAATGCATTATTCACGGAATGTTTTTTTTTTCTGAAACATTTTAGTGAAACATTGTTCTGAAACATTCTAACATTTTTTTTAAATGTTGCTACTTCTTCAGAGAACATTTAAAAGTAATGTGCCCATAACATTTGCAAAATGATACAATGTAATGTTCCCTTAACGTTTGTGTGACCAGGAAAAAAAAACGTTTTAAAAAACTGGATGTTTTTTTCGTTCAGAGAACATTCAGAAATAATATTTTCATAACTTAATTGAGAACATTAGCAAAACATTCTTAGAATTTATTTATTTACTTTTTTTTGCAGAGCTGGTAAAACGCTGGAAACACAGAGGAACAAAAGGCGAGCAGCTCCAAGTCTACTGCGTCCAAAATCCAGAACTAGCCTGACAAAGACAAACTAGTTTAATCAGCATCCAAGAAGAACGAGACGAGGAAAATGAAAAAGAGTCGAGCCAAAAGCATCTCCGTCCTGCACACAAACAAACTGAAGAGTGTGAAATCTGCCTGCGTGCTTTCACAGCGAGCACAGGCCGTTCTGAAGGTGAGTGTTATCTGTAGAAACACACACACCTCATTAGTCACACTGTCATCGTCCGGTGCAATTAATGCAACAGTTGCATGTGATGGACTGCAGTGTGTAGCAGGGTTCGAATGTGTCCGGGCCTGAAGCACTTATTCACACGGGATCTGAGGTGCATGAATTCCTACAGGAACCTGACAGGTTTGAGCATGTTTGAGAACAGAGATCTTATCACTCAGTGTTCTGCTTTCATCACTCAGTTGTGTTTCATTACATAGCATTACATCTGTCTCAGATGTTTCAACACATACACTGTCACTCTCTCCCTCTCTCTCACTC
>JAFVLL020004106.1:0-38544 GCA_021397915.2 Tor tambroides | reverse complement strand
AGTAATTTGTACTTTTACTTAAGTACCGTTTGGACACCAGTACTTTTACTTGTAATTGAGTATTATTTCAGCAATGTAACAGTACTTGTACTTAAGTACAAATTTTCAGTACTCTTTCCACCACTGATGTCATCTCTTTGTGCATAATGTTGATATTTTCTGTACTTTTTTCTTTGGTGCCTTGGCATTAATAATAATAATAATAATAATAATAATAATAAAACAAAACAAAAAAAAAGAATCCAATAAAATCTTAAAGGATAAACTGAAATTCCAATAGGATTTTTTGACAAGGGGAATGATCATGCAATCGAATTGCAAAGCATTTGAAAATTCAACGCAAAAAAAAAAGTCAGAGGACATATAAAAATGATCTATTAACGGTTTACTTTACACGAAACACAATTAGAAACGGATTTTTGTGTATAACATAATTAGTAGAATATATTTAACAAAAAATATTTCTGTTTTGCTGAGTTTATACTACGGTACAAGGAACATAACTTTTATTTTGAAAAGCGTCATAGATGGAAGCCAAGTGTAGGGAAATGTTCACGTCACTTCAATTACCACCTCACTGTAATGTAATGTAGCTGCTAGCTAGTGAAAACAGATGATTTTTATTAAATATGTATTTCGAAAATCAACAGTTTTTATTTCAGGCTTCGGCGCTGTGGGTCAGCAGTACATGAGCGATTTTAGTACCGCCAAAGAGCCTTCAATTGTGAAGTTATTATCGGCTTCAGCTGTCTTAACAGGTTAGCACAGTAAGACACATAACAGCTTTTGTTTCTCAGTGATGAGCTCCCAAATGGATGAACAGTGAACGATCATAACACGCACAAAGACATAAACGCACACATAAGAAGAATGGATGAAAAATACAGTAGTAATGTCATCTCAGGTGGGAAGCTGGGACGAGTTGAGGCTCCAAATGCCAGGTAAATATCACCTTAAACACTTATAAATATCAAGTACTGTGGCAGTACTATGTTACACTGATGTTATGAGGTGGTAATACCAAGTTACTTTGATATATACTGTAGCACTGTCCTGTGTGATAACTGTATTTATAAGCCATGGCGTATACATGGTACCTCAAAAATAACGTGACTTTACCATCATGTTAATGTCCAAAATATAGTATTGCCTGAAGAACGTTTACAGTACTTACTTTTTTATAAATATTGAGTCTGCCCAAGATTAAGTCTTCCAAGATCACTTTCAACAATGTACATTTACAGTACCATGGTGGTAATGTGGTTTCCAGTGAACCAACTAATAGATGGCTTACTGAAATATACTATAGTATTCTTGAAAGTACCTTGGAGTATCAATTCCTATGAGCATTGTATGATTTCAAAGTACCTTAATATTACTATGTGGTGCATCACTGATCATGTACCATGGTATAGCCACAGTACTTTATTGTAAGGTATGTGCTTTGCCTTGTTTGTTTACCACATCTAGAGAACACTTTGGTATTACCATGATGGTAGTGTCCAAAATCAATGGTATTGCAATGGGTTTAGTGCTATTTTTATGGCAATACCATTGTAGTTTTTGGTAAGAACTGCAGAACTTTTTTTGTCTGTTTTTACTTTTCTACTTTAACTGAATGTTTTGTTTTCTTATTTCCAGACTGACCCAGTACATAGTATTACTCTACTTTACCAAGCTGCTGAAGGCTTTTGGGATATTTGAGTCATATGATCTCCTCAAAGTTGTGCACATTGTACAGTTTCTCTTTATTTTGAAAATGGGGTAAGGAATGACATCACATAATGAATATATTAAAGAATATAAATGTAATGATTGTTTATTTACGTTATTTGGTAATATAAATACCTTCTCTTTTCTGCTTAGGTGTGCGGTGATACTGGTTTTCTTTCAAAAGCCATTTTCATCTGGAAAAATGATCCCCAAGAGACAGGTAGAATGTTCTCCTCATTCTAGGTTAACTGTTAAATTCATCAATTTTGAAGTTCTTACCACTTAAAGTGTTAGTTCAGCCAAAAGTAAACTGCTGTCATTATTTAGGCCTACTCACCCTCATAATTCTTTCATTCATCTTCAAATTACAAATGAAATTATTTTTTATATTCTCTCATCCTTTTAGTCCATCCATTGAAAGTCCACAAAACCACAAATTTCATACATTAAAAATTACAAAAAAAATTTGTAAGAGTGATCCATATTAAGTAGTATAAACCAAGTCTTCTGAACAAGCTCATTCGCTTTATATGATGAACTGATTCAATTAAAGCTTTTATATTCACATAGCTGAACTGTACTTGATTGACGTACAAGAACAATCCTCAATAACTCTTGTGCAATCTTAAAATGCACTAAATGTGCTAAGCAAGCACATTCAAGGTTCCATTTACTATATTTTACATGTTCTTTGTGTGTGGTGCAATATCTGTATGTGAATAAAAGCCTACATTAAATCTGTTTAATCTATGTGTGATTATGACTTTTAGAAGACTTGGATTAAATCACTTAGTTGTTTCATATGTATTAGAAGTGGTTTCCTTCAATTAAGAAACATTTTGTCTTTTATTGATTTGGAAGTTCTTATGCATGCTTTTATTACGTCCAGACTGGACTATTGTAACATCAACTATTTAATACCATTTAATGTTGATTGTGTTAAAAAGTTACAGCAAAAATGGCATGTAATTCCCATTCTGGTTCAAAATGTTATGAAAAAAGATGGATTGAAAAAGCCATTTGATATGGTTTTTGTGCCTATTTTGAACATGGTATTTCATCTGTTTAACTTCTGATTTCAGTGGATTAAAATCCTCAAGCATGCTGTCATGAGCTGTGTCATCTCCCTGTTGGGTTTCTTTGGGTTGACCCTTTGTGGACCACTCAGGTATGTCTTTGGGCTAAATCTAAAATAAACATCTTCCTCCCTCTGTCTTGTTATTTGGCCTAAACGGATGTGATTTCTTTCAGGACCCTTTTGCTTTTTGAGCACAGTGATTTGGTGGTGATCTCTCTCCTAAGCGTTCTCTTCACCAGCTCTGGAGGGGGACCTTCTAAGGTAAGAACTCTAGAGAAATCATAACCGTATATATCAGAAGAACCAACTGAAAACTCAGCTCTTACGTCAGCACCTAACCACATCCTGTTGAAAAGCTACCTTTAACTATTCTTTAATCCCTTTCTGTTCTAGCTTATACTATTCTAAACAATGTGGAAAGCTATGTATTTATAGTGCTTCTCATGTTTATTTCCGCTTTGTGATGAATCGCTTGGTTTTAAGTTGCTTTGTATAAAAGCGTCTGCTAATGGAATAAATCTAAATATAGAATGAATCATATATACCAGCTGACACATTTCCCTGTGCTCTTTTTTTTATAGACGAGGGGTGCTGCTTTTTTCATAATTGCCGTGATCTGCCTTTTGCTCTTTGATAATGATGATCTCATGGCAAAGATGGCAGAGCACCGTATCCTTTAAGGAACAGAAATATGTTTACTGTTATTATATCAAGGTGAAATGTGTAATTTTATGACACCATGCAGGCAAAATGTCAAAAATAATTATTGGTTTCAGATGAAAAGGAAAGTCATTTCAGAGGTGGAATAAGTTATTACATTTTCATTAGCATTTTATTATTTGGAATGACATTTACAGTTGCATTGTTCACAATGCCATCATGAATGTGTACTTTTAAATTATTACTTCTAAAGTATATAAACAGTTAACAACATTTGGTATTACATCAGGGGTGAACAGGGGTGAATATGCTTGGACTTTGGTCCTTCGCCACCATCCACAGGGCAGTGGTGACACCAGAACAGAAATATTCATGATTCAGCTTAGCTAAAAATATAGAATTTAATACACACATGCTTGCACTCTGTCCCTGACTACATGCATTTGAAAAAGTTTTTAATATTGCATTTTTTTAAATAATGTATTTGATGTATAATTTATGTTTTGCCATATTTAATGCTAAATTAAATCTGCTTAAACATCTGTCTTCATTTTGGGTGAACTACCACACAAATATATATAGAGAGAGGGAGAGAGTCACTCTTCATATTACATATTGTTGCATTTTTGTATAGCAATGTATTGTTACCCCCCTAGTATTTGGCAGTTTTTACTTTGTACACTACTGTATATTCCTTAACTCTATTTCTTATAGCTGAGGGACACCACGACAGTGCTCTTACCCATGCGCTGTACACAGGAATTGCATTTTTAGGTGTGGCGGACCACAAGGTGTGTCTTTGATCACTATTTTAAAACCTTTAAATGCTGCTCTTGAGTGTTGTGTCATTGTTTACTGAAGTACAGATTTTACTCATTGATATTTGCTCAGATGAAGGATCAGCAAGATCATGGTGATTAACTTTCATTTTCTGAGCAGGGTGGAGTGGTTCTTCTGGTTCTAGCTCTGTGCCTGAAGGTGGCCTTCAACACAGCATCTAGAAAATTATCAGTGGAGATTGGGGGCGCAAAACGCCTATATGCATTATCTAACCTGGTGTCCGCTATAGTTCTACTGCCCTGGGTCGTAGTGCTGTCTGCAACCACTGAGGTAAGGACCAGCAGAAGCTTTGTTTATAATGCAGTGGTTCTCAACCTGGGGGCTCTGGAAACTTCTAAACTATGTGGTAGGATAAGTGTGATTTCTAGACATGGAAATGATCTGGGGGTGCAACGTACTGTATAGAAAGTGTCAAATTGAAATGAGTCGTATTACTAGTCGGAGGCAGTTAGTATTTATAATTTACTGGGCGCGATATCCTCATTTTACAATGCCTTTTTATTAGGCAAATTTTTTTATGCCACTGTGAACATGAGACATTATTTTTGGTTCTGTTTCTCGCATGAGAAAGACTGCAGCCTTTAAATGTGTTCATTTGTTAATTTATGCTTTAAGTTTATTTTCTCAACTTTTAGGAGTAGGATTGCAAAGGGGTGGAAAATTTCCGGAAACTTTCCAAAAATCCCAGGAAAATTCCAAAAAATCCCGGAAAGTTTCCAAAATTCCTGGAAAGTTTCCAAAATTTACTGGAAATTTTCCAAATTTTGCAACCCTATTTAGGAGTACACTAGTATAATTATATGACCTCAAAACTAACAGACATGGACTAAAAGCCACAAAACTTCGATTCTGATTTAATCTGAGAGTGTAAATCAGTGTAAAATTGTTCAAATCAAAATAGTGTACCATACTGTGAACATTTTAAATGATACAGTCAGTTCTGTGAGTTGTTGATCTTTTTAAAATGAAAATCCTCAGAGTAAGGTGGAATCCTGGTCTGGCCTCATCTTGCCTTTTGCCATGATCATCTTCTCTGTGATGATACTGGACTTTTATGTGGAGTCCATCTGCACGGCCAAACTGGAAACCTCACGCTGCGCTCGATATGGCTCCACCTTCCTGTTCCTCAGCGGCTTGCTGCTGGCAAACTTCTGGACCCACCCGCTAACCGACCAGCTCAGAGCCATGAGTAAGCCAGGCCAACAGAGTAGCACTGAGCATGTGCTATCTGGTGGAGTGCTGGTCAGTGCCTGCTTCTTCGTCATGGGTAAGTTAATATCTCTGAAAGAAGACTTGATGTAAAGAATGTCTCCCATCATAGAACCAATCTGAGATTGTGCTACAAAAATCTAAGTAAAAATTCTTATAACAGTGATGTAAATGTTAAACCTTTTACATTTACTGTATTGATACAATACTTTTTCCTAACTGTATGAACCATTTGATGTTTTCAGCTGATAGCATTCTGTCAGCCCCATCTTCAAAGGGTCAGAAGGGAACATTGGTGGGTTATTCCCCTGAAGGAACTCCTCTTTACAACTTCATGGGAGATGCGCTCCAGCACACGTCCCAGTCTTTGCCTCGCTTCATCAAAGAATCACTCAAACAGATCCTGGAGGAATATGATTCACGGCAGATCTTCTACTTTCTATGTCTCAACTTGGTACGTTAGCTCATGTTTTTATAAGATTTTGGTCAATGAGTGTAGAGGACACTCAATTTGAAGGCCACCTATTATGCAAATTCACTTTTACACTTTTCACTTTTTTATGTTGTTTAAACATAAATGTTTTAACAGCATATTAACAGTCATGTTGATCTTGGTTAAGGCCTTCACATTTGTGGAGCTCTTCTATGGTGTGTGGACCAACAGTCTGGGGCTGATTTCTGATGGCTTCCACATGCTGTTTGACTGCTCGGCTTTGGTTCTGGGGTTGTTTGCTGCCCTCATGACCAGATGGAAAGCAACTAGGATATATTCCTATGGGTAAGGTTGTGCCAATTTAAAGAAAAATACCATATTAACACTTATTTATTATACACTTGTAACCAATTAGACTGATTTTGTTTTGTAGACGATAAAAATACTCAAAAAAATACCATAGACTTAAAGGTGCGGTCACATTTACTATTATTTCACAGACAAAATCCAGTCATTCAAATAGGAATCTATGATTTCACTCAATTTCAGGTTAGTCACACTGACCAACAGAAAGCTGCTTGGTTTGAAAGTGACTTCTGTGTGAGCTGAACTGATTTTAAAACATGAGCACTTGTTGACTTTGTAAATGGTTACATAGAAAAAACAAAATGACTGGGGATCGCACACTGTCAGACTTTCAAGTTGTTCCAAACTGAAACTCACACCTCATTGTTAGTAGACACATGACGACAACTTGTTTTAGTGCTGTACACTACCTGATATTCTGTGAAATCTGTGCAAAATTTGCAGACTTGCTATGACCTTCTGCAACTAGTGCAGACTCATGGCAAAACTGAATTTTTGTGTAGTGTATTCCAGAATTTATAGTGAAGGAGGGAGAGAATAGTTAGTCATAAAGGAGTGGATTCAGTAAGCATCCACCTACAACACATTAGTAACCACACTGTAATGTGCTAAAAGCCACTCAGAACACTTAGCAGTAGCATAGCAACAGTAACCTCATTGTGGCGGAGGGTTTTGGATCACTTGTGGATCACACACAAAATGTAGTTTGCTTGTGTAATTGCTTTTTATTGATTTTTGTTTTATTGAACCAATTTCTCCTTTCAAGTTTGATACTATATCTTAAGTTCATCACTTTTGAAAGTGTCATTGTTGTGGAGTCATGGCTGTGTTTAATCTGTGAACAAGGAAGTGGTAGTTTTGATTCTGTTCTTTACAATGAATTGATCAAACTGGATCACATAACAGTCTGAGTGATTCATTAACAAATTAGTCTAAATCAGAAATGATCCAGTAATCATGATTGATGGAAAAGTCATGGAAACGCACTGGTGCAGGAACCCTGATTGTTGAACATGATAATGACAATTGTGTTCTGTAATTTTAATGCTGTACGGCTTGTCTCATTTCAGGTACGGTCGTGTGGAGATCCTCTCTGGGTTTATCAATGGCCTGTTCCTCATGGTCATAGCTTTTTTTGTGTTTGTGGAGTCAGTCACCAGACTCATTGATCCACCAAACATCAACACAGACATGTTAACGGTATGTACAGCTAACATCCAAGACATTGTTTTCAGGATTGACAAAATTATTGCTAAGTTGTTGCCCAAAAATGGGGTTTGCTTTAGGTTAAACAAATAAAAGTAAGGCAAAGTAAAGTTTCTCATGTGAATCCTGTCACCTCATGTTTATGCATGTCCTTATTCCATTTGTTCCTATAAAGCCGGTGTCGGTTGGTGGACTCATCGTTAATCTGGTGGGCATCTGTGCCTTCAGTCATGCACACTCCCATGGGGCCTCCAAAGGTAGCTGCTCTGGACATGACCACGGCCACTCACACCATGGGCATGGGCATGGAAGCGCAGAACACAGCCATGGAGGACATGGACATAGTCATGGTGGACACGGTCACTCTCACAGCCACGGGCATTCCCACGGGTCTGCTGGAGGGGGAATGAATGCTAATATGCGAGGTGGGTCTGTTTTGAGTGTGTATACGTGTTTATTACATACATGATGAGGTTAATTCATCTAGATATGAGAAGTCTATAATCATTTATCAATCCTGATGATTTTCTGCCTTTTGAGAATGACATTTCCCATTTCCTGTTTGCAGGAGTGTTTCTGCATGTGCTTGCTGACACGCTGGGCAGTGTTGGTGTGATTATATCCACTATTCTCATCAGACAGTTTGGATGGCTGATCGCAGATCCCATTTGTTCGCTCTTTATTGCCACACTGATTTTTCTCAGTGTCATTCCTTTATTAAAGGACGCCTGTGAGGTTCTTCTCTTGAGAACCTCACCTCAGCATGAAAAGGAGCTTAACTTTGCACTTGAAAAGGTATGAAAAAACAAAAAAATACACTACCAGTCAAAAGTCTGGAATAATTAAGTAAAAACAGTAATGTTATAAAATATTATTGCAGTCTAAAATAACTGTTTTCTATTTCAGTGTATTTTAAAATGTCATTTATTTCTGTGATTGCAAAGCTGAATCTTCAGCAGCCATTACTTCAGTCTTTGGTGTCATGTTATCCTTTAGAGATCATTTTAATATGCCGATGTTGTGCAATCAGTTATTATTGGTGCTCAGTTATTTATATTGATTCTTGTCATTATCAATTTTGGAAACGGTTTTTGCTGCCATGCTAAATGTTTTCAGTATTCTTTGATAAGTAGTTCAAAAGAACAGCATTAGTAACCACAAATTTCTGAACGGTAGTGTATTATGGTTTTCACAAAAATGCTAAGCAACAAAAACTGTTTTCACAATTGATAATAATACAAAATTTTTCCTGAGCACCAAATCAGCATTTGAATTGGTTTTAAAGCATTTAGAATGATTTCTGAAGATTTGTGTGATATTGGAAACTAGATTAATAATGCTGAAACTTACTTACTAAAAAAATTACTATTTTTACTGTATTTTTGATCAAATAAATGTAAGCCTTGGTGAGAATAAGAGACTGAATAAATTATAATTATTCCAAACTTTTCACGGGTAATGTAGCAAACTTTTGGATTACCAAATTGAATGCTTTACATTAAATATTGTTTAATGCTTGTTTTTTTTGCCACAGATTCAGAAAATCGAAGGAGTTTTATCCTACCGTGATCCACACTTCTGGAGACATTCCGCCAGTGTCATTGCTGGAACCATCCATCTCCAACTCATGTCTGATGTAGTGGAACAGCGAGTTGTTCAACAGGTATGAATGCTACATCTTAAACATGGCCTGTTTACAAATTAACAGCAATTTCCAAAGCTCGTATTAACATTTTGCCAAAGGGTTGGACATTTAATTAGATGTGATTTTCATTTTCATTTTTATTTATTTATTACTTAAAATTAATGACCTTTTTTATTTTGGTTATTTCTAATTTTGTTGTGGACAGAAATGACAGTGTATAACTAACTGACCAATTCTTATTGTTTCCACTGAAATTCTTCTCAGGTGTCTGCCATGTTGAAAGATGCCGGTGTTAATAATCTGACTATTCAGTTGGAAAAAGAAGCTTATTTCCAGCACATGTCTGGCCTAAGCACTGGATTCCACGAAGTTCTAACCATGACACAACAGATGGAGTCCATGAAATATTATAAAGACGGCACATGTATCATGTAAACTGCTTTTTTAACACATATAAAATATTAAGAAATAAAGGGATTGAAGGTGTAATTTTACTCCATTTTTTTTTTTTTTTTTGATAAAAAAATTAACTTATTTTATGATGTCTACGACAGACTGTCTTGTTCCTAACTGTTATACACACAAAATATTCTATTATATTATGAACACAAATTTGCTTTTTCTTTTTTATAATAAAATTTGTGTTAAAATATTTTATATTACATTCTTGTCACATTCCAATCATTTCTATGGACAATCACTTGTTTTTTACACTACACATAAATATAAAATTTAATTATACACTGTAATAAAGTGACAAAAGTTACATATCAGAAATAAATGAAGAAACAAAATTATTTCGATAATACCCATTTATTTTATTTTATATATATTTTAACTTGTAATTTTTCTTTGTAACCAGTGCATTAGTCCTGATATGTTGGTTGGCTGGGAATATGAAATCACTCATTATCACATTTTTCTAATAGCATGAAGGAAGTTCATGAAGGAAACTAAAACACTGAATACGTTTCAAACCACCACATACTACAATGATACAAATATAATACACAAAAATAAATAGGTTTGACAGAGCCACATTTTGCAGTTTACAGGGCCATGAGTATTAAAATAATACATGGCAAATGAACTGAATGTCAGAAAGCTAAAGGTAAAATCAATGTTTATGTGTCTAATGTGCAACAACATACAAGCAGAAGTACTTATTGTCAATTAAGTGTTTCAGTATAAGCCTAGATAAATACCTCGGAGTGGTATGTGTATATTAGTAATAGTAGCAGTAAATAGTATAATCATTTAACAATTTATTGTAATTATATTATCAAAATAATTATATTCTTCATAGAATTTTTAAGAGAAAGTAGTAATAAGTATCAAGTAGTTAGAAACATAAGAGGAACATAAGTTGGGTTCTCAATGTACTCAGTTTGAGCAATACTGTAGAAATACATATTTAAGAACAGAGTTTGTGGGGCAACGTGTATTTAGGTAGCGAGGTTGCAGCCAACGCTCTCCACATCAAAAAATGGCAGCACACAAGTACACTACAAGAAGAACATGTTCGATTGGTATCCCCGCCCCCGGGAGTCACGTGGTCATCAGTTGTCCTGGTAACGTATTGAAAGCAGCTGCGACTGAGCCAATCATATCTCAATGATTTTCGAACCCAGCGAATCACGTTCGAAAGAGCGACAATTTAAACCACACTGTATATTCAGTGTTACATCGAGCTCGCTTGAGTACAATCAATCAGTTTGTTCATCGAGTCGTAGTACTAAGCTTCCAAAGAAAAATTATGGCTCTCCGTGTCACAAGGGTAAGTTATTTTTAAAGTGATTTTGGCTATTATTGTTTAATTACAATGCATTTGTTGCATGAAGACAACGTTCACCCTTTTTTTGGTTGCTGTTTTGTTGTTTTGGATTGGTGTAATCCCGGAAATATGTCCCTTACCTCGCACGTTAATATGTTAGTGTGGTGTTTTACTTATTAGTTCAGTACGTGATATTCGGAGATTCTATGCAAGTTTTGCGTAAACGTAACGCTTAAACGACATACTTTTTTTTTTTTTTTTTTTTAATGATCCACTAAACCAACCCACTCTATATGCAAAACTGATTTGATCATTTTGCAGAACACTCGCCTGGCCAGCAGCGAGAATCAGAGCGCTCTGCCCGGAAAAGCAGCTGTAGCGAACAAGCCCGGACTCAGACCCCGGGCTGCGCTGGGGGAGATTGGCAACAATCCCCAAACACGACAGGCTTTGAGGAAGAAGGTAACCGCTTTCTGTCTTCTCCAGGCATTGATTTAAATCGTTTTTGTCTAACCCATGTTGTACAACTTTAAACAGGAGGTGAAGGTTGCACCGAAGGTGGAAGTTGTGGCTGAGAAGGCACCTGTGGTTCAACATCCCAAAAAGGAGTCTCCTAAAGTTCACCGTGATGTTCAGGTGAGCAGTAGATGAAGTCAGTATGGAAAACAGCAGCCTGCTAAACTACAACAAAGGGAGGGGGTCCACTGAAGTTTCTGTAGTATTCACACTCCTTTGTAACTATTTGCATGGTAAAGGGTGTCTTGAACATGTTTCTAAATAGCCTAGTATCAGTTCACAAGCCTTCTGGCAAATTTCAGTGGGTAGTGCTAGCGCACATTTGGTAGATTTTTAAACTCAGCCTCTTACGTTTACCACTGTGGTCGACGTTTCTGGTTTTTTAAAGGTGCCATAGAATGCATTGATGCAAGATTTTAAATTGTTCTCCGATATCTACATAGAAGGTATGTGGCTTAGGTAAGGGCAAAAAATCTCCAGAAACGGTTTTGCATGTGCATTTACAACCGTAGGATTTCTCCCTAGAATGAAATGCTGTTATTGGCTTATTTGGAAGGGTCTTGAATGTTGAGCTCTGCTCTGATTAGCTGTTTCACAGTGTGGCTCATTTCAGTAGCTCACAGGGAGGAAAATATGTATTTCAATACTTTTCTCTCGCAGTTATATCGTCGGGTAATACTGTATATAAAATGTGGGCATCAGGGAGTCGCTATTAATATGCGGGACACTGAAGCTGCTTTCAAATACACGATCGCTTTCGAGGTCGCACGATCCGTTTATACTATGGAGCGGCAGTACTTGCCACACATTTTACAAGATCAGATGCTTGTCAGTGGTGCTCAGGATCTGTAAATCATTTGCCATCATCCTCAGTCATCTCCCCTTACTCTGTTTGTGGTAAGTGAAATCTTATGTACTGCAATGTAACAGGCTACTGCTAGCAAGGAGCTAACCATGTCCCTTTAGGGGCTCGTGTTATTTTCTTTCCGTGCCTCTCCGGATACAGACACCAACCCATCCCTGCACTTCACATCCTGGAACATAACATTTTATTTCTGTGATTCTGCCACTTTGGCTGTTGTCCTCACTTGTTTCTTCACAATACCTGCAGAACTTCCGATGATATGGCTGTGCAGGTCCGGCTGGCCTAGAACATGGGTGGGTATATGCAAATGTCAGGGGCGTAACTATTAGTGATCCCGACTGTTACGTCACAGTCGGTGTTATGTTTGGATTTGCCTGTTTTTCAGTGGCTTTTTTTTTTATTTTTTTTTTTTTTTATTTGAGATTTACATAAGGAGGAAATGGTGTTTGAGGCTCACGGTATGTCATTTTCATGTACAAAACTCATTATTCAACTATGCCAAGGTAAATATAGTTTTCAATTTGACACCTTTAAGTATACTGTCATGACTAGTGTCCTGTATTGGAGTTAAGGCAAAATGCCAATCAAAAGTAAAATCACTGTTAGATCCTCTAAAATAACTGCTTGTGCTTTGTGTAGACTGACTTCTGAATGGATTTCTTTAGGGAAACCTGCTCACTGCTATGTAGTTCTAGTATCAACCATCAGGGGTCAATGGCCACCGTTTCTGGCCCTGAGGTGTTCAAATTTGCAAACATGTTCTACTACCTTGCATGAAGATTCACTTGTTTTCCATTGCAGGTTCTGTCCGAGCCCTCTTCTCCTGTTCCTATGGAGACCTCTGGCTGTGCTTCAGATGATCTGTGTCAGGCTTTCTCTGATGTTCTGCTTAACATCAAGGATGTGGATGCAGATGACTATGATAATCCCATGCTCTGCAGTGAATATGTAAAGGATATTTACTTGTATCTGCGCCAGCTTGAGGTTTGTAAAGAATATGCTGCTTCAGATTGTCTTGTGAACTTATTTTTTTGGCGAGGTGTTGAGGGGGGGTGTGTTGTTTTTTTGTAGACTGAGCAAGCTGTGAGGCCGAAATATCTGGAAGGAAAGGAGGTTACAGGAAATATGCGTGCAATTCTTATTGACTGGCTTGTGCAAGTCCAAATTAAGTTTAGGCTGCTTCAGGAGACAATGTACATGACTGTCGCAATCATCGATCGCTTCCTTCAGGTGAGTCCTATTCCTGTTTTGGTTAATTGTGTAGTGTTGTCTTTAGCACTTTTCAATGGCCTCCACTTGTCCCTTAATTAGGATCATCCAGTTCCAAAGAAGCAGCTCCAGCTTGTTGGTGTAACAGCCATGTTCATTGCCTCAAAGTATGAAGAGATGTACCCACCAGAGATTGCAGACTTTGCCTTTGTGACCGACCGTGCCTATACTACTGGTCAGATCCTGGAGATGGAGATGAAAGTCCTCAGAGTCCTCAATTTCAGTTTTGGGAGACCTCTGCCTCTACAATTCCTTAGGAGAGCCTCCAAGATTGGGGATGTAAGCTGGTTTACCTGTCTCTTCTGTTAAGTTGCATGTTCTCCTTAATACCATTTGGTTTGTTTTACAGGTTACCGCAGAGCATCACACATTGGCCAAGTACTTCTTGGAGCTCACCATGGTCGATTATGATATGGTCCACTTTCCTCCCTCCCAGGTGGCTAGTGCAGCTTATGCCCTTACTCTGAAGGTCTTCAGCTGTGGTGACTGGGTGAGTTCTTGGGCAGTTTTTGTGTGGGGGGGTGGGGGTGTGTAGTAGTTTTCTCCCCTGACCTTTCCCTTTGTCACTTGCAGACACCTACTCTTCAGCATTATATGGGCTACACTGAAGATTCACTGGTTCCTGTGATGCAGCATATTGCCAAAAATGTTGTGAGAGTCAATGAGGGCCTTTCAAAGCATCTGGTAAGTGGATTGAGCCTGACACCAAGTGAGCCTGACACCAAGTTAGCCTGCTTGGTTGAAGTAGCTAGTAGCTGTTTCAGGTCTAGATGACTTGTTAATGTGACCCACTGAAGAGTGTTTCTTCTCCAGGCTGTGAAGAACAAGTATTCCAGTCAGAAGCAGATGAGAATTGCCTCAATTTCTCAACTTAAATCATCCTTGATCAAGGACCTGGCCAAGCAGATCTCGTAGTGTGGGATTGTTGAAGAGACTTAAGCACTATGTGCTGCCTTGTAAAAATTGTAACTTGTGCATGCTTTTACTGTTGATACTTTTTATCATTTGAGATGTTTTACAGATTTTATCTGCACTGCCATGGCCTGAGTAAAGGTGACCTCTTACTGTTGATGGATGATTCAAAAGTGTTTATACAACCTTGTACATTTGATTTCAAATAAACATTTTAAAAACTTAAGCAGGGTTTCATAGTCAAATTAAGCTGATTTTAACTGATCTTTGCATTTGTGAAACATTTGTTCTTCAAAGCGTGTGGGTTAGTGGGGGGGGGGGCTTTCTTTTTTTTTTTGTTTTTTTTTTTTGAGAACAGTCTGTCTTAATTTGCCACTGAATAAGAAACAAAGTAAATGGATAATGAGATAAATATAGCAAGCTGGCTGTTGTGATTCCATAGCTTTTTGTATATCATTCCGTTTTTGGTTCGGCAAGTGCAAACTGTTTTACAACGTAAAACTATTCCATGATTTCGACTGTTTTTAACAGTTAAAGGGAGCTCTTCAGTGAAATGTACTGCACCTATTGGCCTGTAGGTGGCGACCGTTCACTTTTAATCATGTGAGATGCGTTTCGCACACGTAAACAAGGGCTTTTTACAATTTTATGACTGAGTGAACACGTTTATATCACTGTTGCTTTTTAACGTTTGTTGCCTATAGGTCGGTCTTATGCTCAGGTTTCCTCCTTTTTACTGTTTATTTCTGTTATTTAAAAAAAGAATTACTTAATTCAACCCACACATTGTAACAACGTCCATCGCCCTTCCCACTGTTGTAGGAGGAATGCTGAATGGGCAATATGAGACGCACCGCACTGCACCTATACATTCAGCGTCAGCCTGAATGGACAGACCCCAAGGACACATTTTATTCTATGACCAAGTCATTCATTGGAAGCCCTATAAGAAGCTTACTATGCTATGGAGCCAATTCATCCAAGACCTTAATGAACATCACAGAAAATATAAATTTATGAAAGGTTTAGGCTGTCTCTCTGGGTTGGCTGCATTTCCAACAGCTTAACCATTTTCTCAATATGCTTTGGCTCAATTATAGAGTTAGATTTTTGTCCCTTGAAACATCACATTTAGATTTGTGAACGACTGTTATTCACACCAGATTTGAATTTCTTATTCAATTAGGCAATATGTGTTTTAGCACGTGTGCAAAAGATTAAGTGCAGCTGCCTACAATTTGCACAATAATGAAATGCACATGGCTTGCTGATCAAAACTGATAAGCTGATTCTCATCAAAATTGTCATACTCTCCACAACTTCTAAACCTCCTCTCATTGTATTAGCATCACATGCAAAATAATCCATTCAACTGTGAAAATCTGCCAGACATAGATATTTATGGAATATATTTGTAAGATGCAAGAAAGAAATGTCTAAAAATGGACATGCAAATGGGATTTTGCATGCAATAAAAATACATGTACACTATACAGACAAATGTGCATATTCTTTTTCTGTGTACAACAGTATTGACTTTTCACAGTAAACTTTTACCTACTGTTGAAAACTCAATCTAAAAAACGCAGTGTGATACACAATAGCATTACAAAACTATAGGTTTTAATATAGTCTGTAGGAGAGACTGGTGGTAACTGGCAGCAGAAAAAATGTAAAATGTCACAAAATAAATCAAACCATTAATTTGGCCAAATGATATTGTAATAAATCACTTGTATTAACTTGCTCTGACCCTACATTTATGAAAAATACCCTTGTTCCAAAAACTTTCAAGTAAATCTGCCATCTTTATATAGTTGACTTGGATTTTTGGCTCAAAACCACAGGTACTTAGATACAATATTACTCATGGCAAACACTGTATGGCAGTTCATCAAAATCTCCCCTATTCGGGAACTAGGATGTGCACACAGCTGCTGCTTCCCATATTGACTATGAAGGCTTCGTTCTTTAAGAGGGAAGGGCTTATCTCCTTTGCTCCACCCTTAGTGGTTGTGCTCCTCAGGGACCGGTGATAATGAGTCTCAGTTTCTCTGGAAGGCTGCGCTGGTAAATGCAGGTCTGGGCTGAGAACTCATACTTGCACGCTGAGGTCACGACTGGCCAGTGAGATCAGTTTACAAGACAGATTCCTTGTGAAAAGAAGAGCCATAGGGCTGCAGTTCAACAATTTAACTCCAACACTAAAATGGATGCTTTATTGTACACCATTGTTTGTCTGCTTCACACTATCATAATAACGCTCCCAAAGCAAAATGATCATATGAAGGAAATTCACACAAGCGCACTACTTTACAAATTGATTTGACCCTAAAATCAGTTCTTTATAATTGTTAATGCCCAATAAAGACTCTTTAAAAATATCCAACTTCATTTTTTATGAAACAATGAATAGTAATATTGTCAAGTATGACGTGTTCCTTTCTTTTTGGTCCTGGATCAACATTTTTGCCAAGAAACATAGTTCTAACTGTATCCTTAACCCTTGCCATCATAAAACAAGGATATAACTTAACCTAACTAATCCATAAAACTGTTTTTTTTGTTCGTTTTTTTTGATCACACACAGCCTGGCAATTTATGTGCATGCTCCAACACAATGGCATGTATGATCAAATGAGTCTGGCCCATGTTTGAGACTAACTCGGGGTCATATCCTGATCCTTTGACCATGGGATTTAAAAAAAATATACTGTATGTAAGGAATAATTGGTCCATTGAATTATTAAAGTAATAAAGCCCGAAGCCAAGGGTTACAGAGAATTTAGAACTAAGGAGAGTTATTCAGCATGACGCAGAGCAACCTTCATTGTAAACCACAGCTTCGCAGGGTAAAAATGGTTAATACACACACATATATATATATACTTTTTTATTTTAATATACACACAAATGATATATTTACAAATAAAATATACACACAGCAACAAAAATTAATGATAAGTAATGTAGTTCTGGCAGAACGGCTTTGAACACGGCTCAACCAATCATAATCAAGGTTTATATATAATGCTGTTTTATGCTGAAAAATGCACACTCGAGCTTGTGATGCGGCCACAATATGCGCCTTATACCACACCACAAAATCATTGTTTATATTTCAAGACATTTGTCCAGTTTTTGTCCTCAAAAAGCTCTTGTGTTCCAAGCCTCCGTTGCTAATTCTAAAACATAATTCTAGAGTGAGTAATGGAGGCCTGAGTCACTGATATGCAGACTAATGCAGTTAATGGAGAGAAATAAAAGCTAAACATTTTTATCATATTGTTAGTCATATTTCTTTGCTTGGTCACTCTCTTTGTTGGTTTTGGTTCATTTGCTGTTGTAAGGACTTTGATATAACTGAAATAATTTGCCCAGGTGATGTTAAGCTGCAATGCAGTTGACAGACCTGGAAGTACTTCATAGTTGTGCTTTTACTGAAAAACAATTGCATATCTTGGAACTTTCGTCAAAAAATCAGAATCAAACATTCAAAAGCCCAGTGGTATGAATATAATTATCATATATTTTAATTAATATAATTTTTTCATACTCAAGACCACTAAATTTACTGATAAATATCTGTTACAATGTTTAACATGAAAATAAATAGGATTTGGTTACAGTAGGTGTCTTGTTTAGTTCTTATGTGACAGGTTTTGTGGTTATGATAATCGTATTTTACCCTGAGAAGAACAGCATAGAAAGTTCTCCAACTCCTTTTCATCGTGTTTATTTAAGCCCACTACTTCATGTAGCACCTCCGACAATTTGGAATCTCAATTAAAATGTCAAAGTAATCTATGAAATCCACTTTTCAATGCACTATTGTATTATAAGTAATAACTAATTTTAATAATCCAGAGACTGCACCTTGATAATGTAATTGTAAACCATCATCCCACATTGAGTTACATATACAATACACTGTCATTTAGCAAATGTTTTTATACAAAGTGACTTATAAATTAGAAACAATGCAAACAATTTATCGTAAGAGGTAACAATATTCTGTACACAATGTCGAGTTCCAAGTGTAAATTAGTGCGCAAATTGGAGGACAGTTAGAGGAAGGTCATAAAATGTAAAAATTACTGAAAATCTCATCTAATTTACTTCTTAAATTAATCTTTTTGTTATTTCTCAAAATTGTGAATTTGTATCTCACAGTCTGACTGTGTCTCAAAATACAGCTTTACTTTTCAAAACTGTGACTTTATTTCATGTAATTGTGACATTTTAAATGATTCTTAGAGGGTTTTTTTTTTTTTTTTTTACAGAAAAACAAGATAAAAATATGGATTAAGAAAGTGATTTTTTTTTCAGTGAACAGAAAACTGCAGTCTTCAGGTGAGATTGATTACTCTACCTGTGCCTCTTTTCTCTCAATCTATGAACAGACCTCAGGATCCCATTTGAATGAGGTGCTGACACAACCATGTGGAGTGGACGGAGAGACACTAATAAGAGCACAGCTGGCATCTGGGCCACAGTCTCTCAGAGCCTGGAACCCCATGCATAAATAAACACAGAGGCATTCATTTTCACAATTTATAGATTTTCAAGTAAAAGCCCAATGTTCTTCCTGAACTTTACAGACCTCTGCTGTTCTATGGCACATGAAGGGAATAAAGTGTTCTTTTGTGCTCAAGACTCAGTGTTTGGTTTCATTCAGGTGTGAACAGACATTAAGACTGTCGTGTTCAGAAGCATCATGTGCAAAATGTATATATATGTGTGTGTGTGTGTGTGTGTGTGTGTGTGTGTGTGTGTGTATCTATTTACAATATAGTCTATTTATGTATTATGTATATAAATCTACTCCATTGTATGCTTGTCTCAAAGACATCTGTTTGATGTATTTGTTTAAATTATTTTCTGTAGTAAATGACAGCATCTAGAGTTTAATCAACACGTTAATACTAACAAGTATTTGTTTGATTTGAACAGTGTGAGTAATTGTAAAAGATATTGTGCAGACTATTGAGGAGAGGTGTGCTTTTACTTTATCAGAACTTTTCACTTGCCAGCTGATTAAACAGAGTGAAAGGTGGGCTTTTGATTTGAACCAGTATGTAATCACCTAGCAACCATCCAGAAGCAGCTGCATAGCAACACATATAACCACCTTATCAACCGCATAGCAGTATCCAAGCATCATGCACAAGAGAATACCACTGCAATATATATGATTAACCATGGTTTACCAATGTGTTTTTGTAAAGGCATTCTTGAAAATTGAACAAAATGTAACTAGTGACTAAGCAGTTCCAAAACCTTCATTTGGGGGAAGGAGAGCAAAGTTTATAGATCTAAATGGGTGGCATTTTATTGTCTTCATTGACTCTGCAATGACCCCATAAAGAGTTGTGCAATCACGGATGTATTGTTGAATCATGGCTTGAATCATTTAGCTGCAATCCCTATATATAAACACAGATGTCTGGCACCTCTTCTTCTATGTGAGTTGAGATGTGATAAATCATATTCTAGATCAAAATGTACATTTTCCCATCTTTTGCCTTTGTGGTGAAGAAACATTTACTGCAGTTATGTTAATGATAAGGAGATATGATGTCATAACATCACACTTTTTTGACATTAAAAAAGTATTTAGTGATGACTGTGAAAGCAAAAGCAGAAAAGCAAACTTCTTACAAATTCTGCCTGATATTTTCATGATTGTTGAAAAGCAAAGTAGTTTTTTTTTTCATTTGCTTAACACATCACATTACTTTCATCAGTCTTCAGAAAGAAGCATTTTTTGTTTGTGCTGACATACAGTAAATTACTACTCAAGGTCACTTGGTCATCCTTGCTGTCACCTGGGTCATGTGCTGATCTCAAGGCAATTCGTACATATTTTACAAGGTAGCTAACTCGTACGAATTCTTACGACCTCACTCATACAAATTTGTATAATTTTTGCTAAATTGTACGTATCTTTTGAGTTCCTCAATTCGTATAAATTTGTATGAATGACCTACCCTTAACCCCGCCCTTAAACCTACCCATCACTGGGGTCTAGACAAATCGTACAAAATTGTACGAATGAGTTCATACAAATTCGTATGAATTAGCCACCTCGTAAAATACTTACGAACTGGTTGTGAGACAGCGTTGGCTGTTTCTGACAGTGCTGTTGCATGATTCTCAGCATCAAAATGATTATTTTCTTTCATAAACAAAACATCTATTCATTATTTATCAATGGATATTCTGTCTAAAGCTGCCACCATGAATGATGCAATTCTTAACTCATGAATTGATTTTCTGAAAGACACAACATCTCAAGGTTTAATCTCATGAGCCATAAGAAAATCTCTCTCGTTTGTAAAACACCCATCTCAAAATAGGCACCATAATAAAAGAATCAAATTTCCTCTCGACTGTATTATGTTTCTGTACACCCCCATTGTCTTATTTTAGACATATATGCCTTGTAACCTGATGCAGGAGCTTCTGTCACTCATCACCAACGTGATTTCATTAAAGCAGCTCAAATAATACTCCGAACTCAAATGACCAAGTCAAACATTTGAGGGATGGGTGCTAATTCAATTTGGTTATACCCCAGCCTTGACTTCATTTCCCAAAATGTCTTGTTTTCCCCTCATGCACACAGCAGCAGCACTTATTGATTGGATTCAGTCAATAAAGGCTAGTTTCCTCTATTCTGATCCTAATGCACTTAGGGAGAAGGTCCCTGCCTGCATGAATGCTGCCAGGTTATAACAGAGCTGAATGCAGAGCACATAAATTATTCAGGAGCCGTGCTTCTGCCCACGCCTCCATTAATGATGTCACCCAACCCCGTGGAGGCAGGCACTGTCCCGCGGGATGTTATGCTTGACACTGCTGCTGTGGGGGTGCTGATCTATAGGACCCCAAGCCTGCTATAGCTTTACTATATGAATCAACACAAAGAAAATATATTCCTAATAAACACTATTGCAATTACAAACAATGCATCTTGTCTGGCTGTTTTTTTTTTTGTTTTTTTTTTTACATTTTAAATGTAAAAATTGTTTTACAGATTTTTATTTTCAAGCTTATTCTATAAAATTAATTGTTGTGATTTGTCCTGGGCCAACTGTATAAGATAATTTATGATTGTACTGACTTTCTCTCCTTTTCCAAACATATTTTTGTAACAAATTATTTGCTTATTAGTTATCTAAACAATAATGTTTCCTACAAGATCCTTCAATTTTATTCATCATAATGATACCTTCTAGTGATAATTTGTATCACTCTATGCTGTTATACAAAATATCACAAAGAGCACTGTCATTCAACAGATCTTGCAAGATAGTCTGACTGTCAGATGGTAGTGTAAACAGTTAACAGCAGCAGAGCAGAATGAATTGTATCTGTCAGTCTGCTTAGAGTTCTGGGAAGTCAGCTGAAAGAATTCTTCTTGGACATGGAAAATCAACATAGAGAAGACTAATATTTTGCCAGGAGCTTTTGCCACTGAATCAGAGGGCCCCTGGATCACCAGGCAGATATTAAGAGCTCAGAACCTCCAAATTATTGGCTTGAGCAGTGATCCATGTTCTTGTTCTTTATAATCACTGGGAAACCCTGGAAAACCTTTTGAGTTGTTTCATTTTATGTGCATCCCACATGGAGTTTCTTCCAGTGGTTTATTTAAAATGTAACAATTTCTATTAAATGCTTAAGTATCATTGTCTTTCATAGAGTCTACATAAATGAGCTAAATTGTAACCTGCAGAACGAATCCCAGAAATGCCTGTTGAAAATTAAGCAGCCATACAAACACATGATTTTCTCTAGTGGTTGGTCTACAGTATTGTGAAAAGCTATAAACACTTATTAAGAAGTAATGTTAGTAAAATAAGAGTTATTTCAAAATTATTAGATGAGAAACGGGATATTCAATCACAGGCTGTTGCTCAATACTGTGGCGCCATATGTCCAATGACGCTGTATAGATGGTAATGCTATTGTTTAATGGGTTTTGAATGGTGTTAGTACAATTACATTACAAATCAAGATAATGTTACAAATGACCACTCATTTTAAACAGTGAAAATGCTTATTTTAGTGCATTTAATCTCAAATGTATAGTTTTTTGGAATTATACAGAATACTGTATAATTTGTATTTGTCATTATAAATGAATATGTTTATAATGTCGTTATAGGTCAGTGCCAGCATATCAGAGCATTTCAAAGAAGCCTTCTGTTAAATACAGCTCTAAGCTGTTGAATACCAAAGTTATTGGTATGGCACACAGCCATCCCAATTAGAATCATTTGTACTTAGTATTCACTTAACATTAGCTGGATTATAACAATTGTTTATTATTGCTTTCCTAGAAAGTTCTACACTTTCCTTCAAGGAGACAGACGAATAACAGAAGAATAAAATGTTTCCAGATGTCAGATTTTCTTTTTTAAACTGTAAAAAGGGTATAATTACTTGAAAAAATGTGAGGTCTTTTCCTAAGTAATTTTCAGTCATTTTACATGCACTGGTGTTTAGGTTATCTCCATACACAAGCTCTTGCTGTTCTGGCATTCCTGCAAATCATTAATCTACTTTTAAACTCACAATTTATTTATTCTATGCTTTTTTCTTCAACAAGAGAAATCCTCACATTTCTTTCGGAGATCTGAGAATGTAAACCTTTTTAACACATACTGAACATTAATCATGAGTCGTCAATTTCATGAGCAATAGCAACTGTTAGAAGTGTGCGTTTAACTTTATGTAAATGAGCAGTAATGGGATTTGGGGTTATCCAATGGAGGTGCAGACAGTGACCAACTGCCTAAGGAAATGAACCTTTTAGCGCAAGTTCTGTTAGAAAGACTCTAATGCCACATTATTCATTCATATTAATAGGTCTGGCCAATCATTGCTTGACACCTGGAGTAGATAAGCCCTAAACTCTCTGTTTCACTTTTGCAGTCAGTGACACTGACATTCCCCTCCATCCTCCCCACCACCACCAGGTTGGCCCCCTTCCATCCGTATGGGGTAGGCTCCACCCCTGCCTTCATCTTCAGGCAGGACCAGCCAAATCTGCCCTAACCTCAGGATTTGGACAAAGGACAGGGCCTACGCCAAAGAACTTTTCCATAGAACTAGACTTGAATCATCGAAGCTGTTATTAATCTGTTAATTCCATGTAAACATTCACCTTCTCTCCGAGTCTTTCTGAATAGAACACCTTCAACCAACCAGCAGAAACTTGCTGAAGCACTATGTTTGATTAAGTTTTGTAATGTAACAATATAGTTACTTTTTGTTACCTTTTACTGTGGCTAACTATGAATAGCTAGTTACTTTAAATTATGTGTAGCTTGACAAAGTACAGTTTCAAAACTATTCTTTATTGTACAGTTTTGGCTGCTATAAGGCTACTATATAAAACACTAATATACATAATAATATCTACCACACAAAAATGTTGGTTGAAACAGTGTATTTTACTTTTAGTATAGAATCCAGGGCTGGATTTTACAGTGATATATAGGCAAGAGTAAGTTTTGGGGCCCCAGATTTACTGCAAACTAGCATGTGTGTTCTGTGCCTGTGTGAGATGAAACTGTCTATATCAGCAGGTATCAATAGTCTATATTTGTCATTCAAAATACTATGAATTTGAACATATTACTACTCACCTGCTATATAGGCTGGATACAAACTAGAGCTGTAATAGCTGTCTTACAAGTTAATGATATTAATTTAATGTGTTGTCATATTTATCACTCAGCACTTTCAGAGAGCCATGGGACACACGCTACACAAATAAAGCTGACAGTTCTTACCATAGTCCAAGAAGCTCTGTTCAATAGAATTTGCCATACAAGTAAAAAGGTATCTGTCCTACAGCATTTTCTGCTTTGTGCAAACATAGTAATTAAAAGTGAACAAAAGAAAATAAGTGATAAGATTTGTGGAAAAAAAACAAACGATTCCCTGTTCAGTGGAATAACTCATGGAATATTGTTAAAGTCATGGAAAATAGGGTAACCAGATCACAAAACAGAATAAATGGTGGACATATGGTTTAAATTTATGGGCTCATGGTTGTTTACATGTTTACATTTCTTTTGTAAACAAAGATTCATACTAAACTTGTCATAATATTCACTTAAAACAACATCCACATGTTTTTCTTTGACCAGTCAACTAATATAAAATATATATATTTGGTCGACTAAGCCTTCTCGTCGATTAATGTTTAATCAGCTAATAGGGGCAATCCCAATGAGATATATTATGTGAATGATTGGCTAAAGAGATGTGTCTTTAATCTAGATTTAAATTGGGAGAGTGTGTCTGATCCACGGACATTATCTGGAAGGATATTCCAATTTAGGAGTTTAGGAGCCAAATTCAAAAATGCTCCTCCTCCTTTATAGTAGACTTTGATCAGTTTTTACATTATGCGCAGTTATTACATTATGAGTCGCTACATCCCCTTCTACCTTTAAAGTTTTGCAACCTTAAAGAGTGTGATGGATAAAAGATCTGTTAAACATACAGAAGCTAAACCATTTAGGGCCTTATAAGCAACAATATCTTTCACAGGTACAATGAATTTCTAAGTATACAATACATTCAACAGACATACAATCAGCTGCCATGCAATGAGGTGCAAATTAGGTTTGCATCTGACTACACTTGAAATTATTATGAAAAACATCTCTTTATCTTAATTGAACAATGCTCTATAAACAACTGTTCATTAGTATACTCAGTGTAAGAATTTCCATTATTATCCTCCACTGTGATTTAGTCACACACAAGAAAGGAGCAACCCAACCATGTATTTTACCTTTGACAAATACAAGGATTTTGTAATGAAATCCAGGCTTTTGGTTGTGAGTACACACAGCTTGATATTCATAGAGTGCATGTGCATAATGCAACAGAAGCAGCAGACAAGGGGGTGCATAAAACTGAATTGAGCCCTGGAATTGTTGTTTCTTTAGTCGCATGATTTGATGCCCTTGAGATCAACTGGAATGCTAACAGATCTGAATAGAAAATTCTTCATTTTAAATAAACCCCTAATGCTAAGCATTAAATGTCAGCATGTAAGTGGGCTCACAATGTTTTTGTTACACAAATGCATGACACCTCAAATTGCATGACTTGTTAAGAAGAAGTGTGCTCTTTCGTTTCTTAGCGATTAGACTATTCACATGGTGGATGATTAAATGGGTGAAAAATCCTGTAGACTTACATAAAAGAAGGAACTCATCTTCATTTGAATATTTGGGTGATAACATAAAAAGGTGTTTTTCTAAACATGAGTTCTCATTATTTTGGAGCTATTTTTATTGCACAAAATATGTATGACAGAAATGTTATGTTTTCTCTTTCTCAGTCAGCATAGTGAACCTCCATTTAACATTGATTGTCATCTCTTTTATCGTCTGCATTTGACAGGATTAGCATTTTAGCAGAACATGCAGATAAGGGTTGCTCTCGTCTGATCATGGCAGACATTTTAATTAGAAAGATGCAGAAGGTTAATTCTCCTCTCAGTAGATCCCCTCAGATTGAAGGTCATGCACAATTAAAATGTTCTGTCTGCTGTATTTGTCAATGCAACCACAAGTAACATTATTTAAAAGAATACATTGTGAAAATGTTTTGACAGTTAATGTAAAAATGTGCTTTATGTGGTCACATGTAAATATCCAACTAGCATGGTTGGACTGAGTTTTGATTTTAGACATAAAAAAAGAGTAAAAATGTAAATAAAAAGGATCATGGACAGAGAAGAATTTAATTTTTAACCTCACTGATTATATCTTGTCTGAGTTTGATGAGAATATAATACTACACACACTAACCCTTTCAAAGTGGAATTGTGACATTTTTCCATTCTTTAACCTGAGATACTTTTTTGACCAAAACTCTACAGCAAAGGGTCTATAGCCTGCTCCTTTTAAAACAAAGAGCACTTTCTGCCTTCCAATGCCCTCCAATATCTAGTGCTCCAATTGACACTTTCGTGAAACTGGTTGAGAGTTCTTTGGTTCTTTGTCAAAAAAAAAAAAAAGCCATCTGTGTCAAACTTAATCCAAGGTGAACTACAAGCCTTCTATTCCCTGCAGAAAATGAGTAAGGTTATTGTCAAACCTGCAGACAAAAGTGGTGGCATCGTATGATCAGGAAGTGAAACGTCAAATTAATAATGATGATTTCTATGTAAAGTTGAATGGGGATCCTACCCAATCTTTTAAGAAAGATATTACATCTGCTCTTAACAACCAAATGATTACTGAAACAGAATTGCAGTTTCTAACATGCAAATATCCAGTGAGGCCAGTTCTGTGGTTCAGCTCAGTTCTTACCTTCTTAGTACACAAGACACTTCAACAAGGATGCTGATCCAGGAACATGTTGTACTTGGTGAAATCATGTTCACCCACCCATTAGGGTCTACCCATATTTTAATTGTGAATTCCTTCAAAAATGTAAATACTGTAGTTTTGTGGCTCTATCAGTTGCTTTTTGTTTGGACATGTTGATCAGTTCTTAACAACAACATTAGCTCAACCAATCATGTTGTTTTGGGGTGGAAGTATGTTTGTCTGGCAGCAATGTGATATTTATGTTATATGAATCTATAATAAAGTAATAATAATGACAGTACTTCTGTTTTGCTATTGTTGGACCCTGTAACAGAAAGGTACTGGAGTGGTACCATAAAGAGATTGTCTATGAATCCCATGCCATTCCAGCTCTATATGACTTACTTTCTTTATGTGAAACACAAATGGAGATCTTTTTAGAAAAATTATCTATCTCTTTGAGTCTGTTTTTATTTTAAACTATTTTTAGTTAGTAGATAATTTTAATACTATTTTTAATTAGTAGATTGGATTACAGAAAGACCCCACAATACCCCCCATAAAGTGAACTCTGTCTGTAGTAGCTTTTAGTAGCTTTGCTACTAAACTGCATGGTTAAAACATACAGCCAAGGTTCAATTTCAGCATTCCTATTAATGAAATACACAAAAAACATCTGCTGTGTCCTCTAGGAAAAGTGAAACCACATTTTATTGGCTGAGAGCTACAACAACAGAATAACTAATACTGGTTGTTGTTGTTGGTGGTAGTGGTCTTAATTAATGTGCCTTTCTTGTTATCTTATATTAAACATCACCTCCCCCATGACATGCCCCATATGTTATTAACAGAGGTAATCAGGTGAGAAATTATATTATTCACCTCCACTGTTGTGTTTGACCGCTAACCAATGACAGGAGACAGGAAGCACAGATTAAACGGGTCACAAATCGGCTAAAGAGTTTCGAGGGCTGGAGGAAAAGTAATTGGATGGACAGAAGTGTGGCACTAATCAAAGCCATAAGGTTAAAGTGGTTAGACAAGAGTGTGTGAAGGAAGGGAAAGTCTGAACAAATGCTGCCAAAAAGTATAATATGTTCCTTATAATTACAAAATGACGTAGAAGGCCACAGACAAAGGTTGATTTCCCTTTTGTTGCATGGCAAAAGGTGTACTCACAGAGAGATTTCATTCACACATCATTGACTGCAATTTGGATTTCTGCCCATTAATGTAGTTAAAAAATTCAGACAATGAAAAGTCTAACAATCCCCATCCTTCATTGTTCTGACTAACAGGTAGTCCTGCCCCCAGGCTGTCACTATTGGTTGAGCAAGAACGTGTTGCACATTTTAAACAGGCAAAACATTGCTTTAAAAATGCC
Organism: Tor tambroides; assembly: GCA_021397915.2. Classification (NCBI taxonomy): domain Eukaryota; kingdom Metazoa; phylum Chordata; class Actinopteri; order Cypriniformes; family Cyprinidae; genus Tor; species Tor tambroides. Next base: position 10,324 of record JAFVLL020004106.1, on the reverse strand, counting down.
TGGCCACAGTGTTTACTCAGAACCACATTATATTACTAATGGAAATGGATGTTAACAAAAGCTTTTTTTATTTCATCAGTGATACCGAAAACAAGATGGAAAATGTCATTGCTTCATAAAATAAAATCAAAGTCAATAATGTCAGGCTTTTATCTGCTTGAGGTTGAAATGAATGAGATTTATCTAATCATAATATTATAACGGATAAACGAATTGAACTAAGTTACGTGTCAAAATGCGTATGTCACACTCTTCCTGTAGCAACACATTTAAACACTTGTAAAACATGAAAAATTACTATACATCTGTCCGTATCTCAAACTGCTAATACTATGTAAGTGGCCTTTGTAAATTACTTGCTAAAGCATAAAGAATTCAAAGTACTGTTTTAAGATAGACTACTTAATATAATGTTTCATTTTACACTTTCTCATCAACTAACATTAGGTGCCATTTAAGTCAGAGTAAAACTGACTATGGTTAATGAATATTGCATGACAAAATACTGACAAAATATAAAAAGTATATTTTGATTAAAATAACATTTCTGTTAAACTATGATAATAACTATGAACTATGGTAATTCAGCAAACGAATTGTAGTACTTTCTGCATAATAAGCTAACACTAGAAAATATTTTAATTTGGAAAAAAAATACTTAATGCTAAAAACATAATCACTTTTACCTAGTGAAAAATTTATGGTATGAACATTGGTCACGACACCCTCAGATCCCATATTCAAATGCAACAGTATGAAAAAGGAAAATATTAAATTAGAACAGACGAGAACAGATAAGACCTTAGTAGAATAATCTTTCAGCATTTAATAGCATCAGCATCATTAAATAACATCAACTTTTACATCCTTTCTACAAGCAACACTAGATTAGAGAAGGCGAATCTTGCATTCCTCCCGTCATCCCAGAAGACCTACGCCTCCCAGCATGGCCGATACACTCTTCCCACCATGCACCTCATGGTGTCCCTTTTGATGATGGCGATGCTCGGGCTCAGGTCTGTCCCGACATCTCTGCGCTCTGTGCTGAGAAGGCTTTCGGGGAGACTGAGATGAGGGAGTCCTCTGTTCAGAGATGTTAGGGTCCTCAGCAGATTGGAGTCGGCCACCACGATGATCCTGGAGCTGCCTGGTGCGGATCTCAGAGAGTTCTCCTCCAAGCTCTCACTCAAGCCTTGCAGATCTGGCTCTGTGTCTTCAGCTTTGGTCATGGGGATGGCAGCGGTTCTAAAGTAGCACTCGGACAAAAGTGCGACAGTGATGAGGACGGTACCAACGGAAAGCTTCATTCTCGATCACGAGTGTTTCTTCAGTGGTTCAGCTGCTGTCTCCTGTGATGTTTCGCAAGCTGGTCTGATGATGGTGGCAACTTGGTCCATTTTTATAGGCCTACCGGCCATAGTCTGTGATGTGCCACGTTGTCCTTAGATTCATCATTGTCTTGGTTTCTCATGAGTATGTGGTTATTAACAAAAACACAAAATCTCATTGAGAACCTGATGAGACCACTGACAGAGCTCAAGTGTTTTGTTTGGTGGAAAATTGATTAAGATTTCCTGCAACGTGGTTTGTGTTCAGCATGCAGACTGCAGGGTTCCACTGAGTGGGCATCGTAAGAGGGGATGTAATTCCAGAATCCTCACACTTTGAAACAATATGAGAGGATTACAGACCTGTTGAAGAGTCCAAGTTAATAATAACTGTTTTCTCATTAGAATCACATGACAAAGTCATCAAAAGAGGCTCTATCCCTAGTAGCTCAAAATAAAGATTTTACAACCTCCCAGCAGGAGGTTGTATTATTTAATTTGGAAAAGTCCTGCTGATTCATGACAATGTTACAGGTGTTTCAATTTGTATCAAGCATCATGTCAGTGCAGCCTGAATGGGGCTCCTGCTGGTAAATGCTACATGATATAGAGAACATCTATACGTTCATCATACTGAATAAACTCACATGAAATGACTGAAATGACCCACACTGTTTGTTCATTGAAAACATTCACTGACATCATGGCAAAGCAGGTGATGTGTGATACTTTGGTTGTTGTTGTTGTTGTTGTTGTTGTTTTACACTACATTGCATAACGTCTAGAGTCCTTAAGTCCTAAAACCTCAGAATTTCTTGAAATGTGAAAAACAAAAAAATAAATAAAAATCTTACAGAGCCAAAGACTGTGTACTTAACAAATGAGCAAAAGATTAGCACCTTAAATCATCCCATGATGCCCTTCTTTTGAATGAATATAAAAATACAATATATTCAGTTTATTACAAAATATTCTAGTACATACAATAACTAAAGTTTTTACCACCTACTAAACAAACATGACAATGGGGTGGCAATATATTTTTCTTTGAAACATTTTCATTCTTTCTTGACAGTAAAATTAATATCCTAATTCAACCTGTTTACATCACTACCTAAAAAAAACTTTTTTAATAAACCAAAATTCCAAAATCAAAGCCAATATCTGTTGCATTGAAAAGAGCAGTTTTATATTTTAATAACTCTTTCTTTAATCTGTCAGAATTTAATTTTCCAAGTCTAATGTACCTAGTCTTTCCTTCTTCTATCTTCTGATTTATGGTGTACCTCCAAAACCCAAAGGATTTTTAAGACTTCTATATTGAAATCCCTCATTTAAAACACAATCGTCTCAGAATTGTTCTCAATAGGATAATCACTTTTTTGTGTCAGTTGAATTCCACTTTGGTTTTAAAGACAGAAGACCCTCTTCTGGCCCTTTGACTGACTTAGTCATTTTCTGTAATCAAAGGCCATGTCACATGGTACTGTGAAAGCAGAAATCTCAAAAATAATTGGAAACAAGGCCACTAATAGGACAACTAACAGAACAAAAGAATCTAAAGTAAGAGATTATTCAACTGTTCAAAGTCTTGGGCTCATCTCACTGAGAAGATGAAAGACTACAAAATAAAAAATATAATTTTTTAAGGCAAATCTTTCATATCAAGTACTACAGAAACAAACAATTAATATTACAGAACATCCCACGACAGCAGAGAACATCTAAATTTATCATTTAGTGGCCAATTAATTATTCCTCCATTGCCCTCCCCAGTAATGAAATGATTCATATCTTCCCAATATACATCGCCCTCCCCAATAATAAAATGTATGAAATGTATGATGATTCATATCTCCTGCATAAACATTAAAGGTCAGTTTAAAGTGAACCACTGTATAGTTCCTGCATAATTTCCCTTCTCTGTAGTATGTTCACGGTGTATCGTTTGATTATCTACCAAACAATCATTTCCACTGAGGTGAGCAGAAAGAGCAACTGTGAAACAATAATGAGGCTTGGAAACATGGGAATAGTGTAATCACAGTTGGGATAAGAAAGGCTGGTTTCAAACAAAAGACCTAAAATGGGAAAGCATTCTAAACTGTTTTAGTAATATGCAAACAAGCTCATCTGGTCAGCATTAGGAACAAGGTGGGTGGATTTTACTACTAGATGGTCTGTGGGCTCTAAATGTTCTTTCCTCTTGTTTTGGGGGATTTTGAACAAGGCTGGACTCCTTGCCACCACATTTCCTCTCCCACAGGGTGTTTCTGTACATGGCAATATGACGAAATGAACTTTCTCACTCAAAATAAATAGAAAAAATTCACAGTAGAGTTGATTGATTGTGCAGATGTACTGTGAGGAGATATTTCAGTCACTGGTTTGCTCTTTTTGGGATCATTTACAGAGATTCTGTTATGGCCTTACTGGTTGTTCAAGATGCAGGAAACACATTATTCTCTTGAAAAAACTTCTAAAAAAGACTTTGAATGCACTTTGTGCATCTACATTTGCATACTTATGCACTATTGTATGCAATTTTGTAGTATAAATACAGTGCAATTTGTGTGATCACACTGAAAATTTCCAATAAAAACCCAAGCATACCTGTACCTTGTGTAAGTGATTGGTACTCACGTCACCGATGGCATCGTGATTTTTGGATCACATGTCACTTAAAGGGATAGTTCACTTTGAAATTAAAATTTGATATCTATCAGCTTACCCCAAGGGCATCCAAGATGTAGGTGTCTTTTTTTCTTCAGTAGATCCAATTTTGATATTTTTAGGTCAAACCGTTCTAGTCTGTCAGTCATATAATGGCAGGTATAGCTCACTGGCTCTATAAGAGGGAAAAAGAACATGCACAGAGAAATCCAAATTAAACAATTCCCCATCGTAACTACACATTTATGGCCTAAGACACGAAACGAGCGGTTTGTGTGAGAAAACGAACAGTATTTATATCGTTTTTACCTCTTGTACACAACCATGTCCAAGTGATCTGAGTGCGTGCACGCATCCGGTGTGTGACGTGTGCGCGCGCTCTGGCTTAGTCTGCGCAAGCGCCGGAAATGATCTCTCACACGTATACGTCACTCATTGTTTACACAGAACAGAGATTGTAGGTAAGATGGCTAATAAAAATGGTACTAACTTGCGCTTATCCGGGATGTTTAAACCGACGTAAAAGTAAACAAGTAAGTTTGCTCGCGCGAACTCATCCGGGAGTGGTGAGTTTTCATGCATTCCCAATTTATGAGCCTGCTCGCTTGAAGTTATGGTTGATTGCTCTTTCCGGCACTTGCACAGACTAAGCCAGAGCGCACGCACACGCGTCACACACCGGATGCGTGTGCGCACTCAGATCACTTGGACATGGTTGTGTACAAGAGGTAAAAAGCGATATAAATACTGTTCGTTTTCTCACACAAACCGCTCGTTTCGTGTCTTAGGCATCAATGTGTAGTTACGATATAAGGAATTGTTTAATTTGGATTTTTCTGTGCATGTTCTTTTCCCCTCTTATAGAGACAGTGACCTATACCTGCCATTATATGACTGACAGACTAGAACGGTTTGACCTAAAAATATCAAAATTGGATCTACTGAAGAAAAAAAGACACCTACATCTTGGATGCCCTTGGGGTAAGCTGATAGATATCAAATTTTAATTTCAAAGTGAACTATCCCTTTAATATGTGGTTATGGGTATATCAGATGACTATTTTATAAATTAACGGACATTAGCTATATAACATCTCGTGTAAATTAGAAAACCGTATACTGATAACAATGCCAAAGTGATATTTATGTCCCCTGTGATTGAGTGGGCAGTCCAGGGGCGGGGACTTCTTCCACTGATTGTGTATGGGTAAGGAAAGGAGCAGGAATCCGTTTCAACAATCTTGAATTTAAAGTGCTGTGGGATGTTGATCTCCTGGAGCACCAAAGGGTCCTAAAATTGGGAACACGCAGATGAGGCCCTAAAGTAGGTGTGGAAGGTCCTTAATCTTAAAAGTACCTTGAAGTGAACATTTGCTCGTCTGAGCTTTGTTACAAGTAGTGTGTGTCTTCTGTCTCTCTGGCCAGAGACCCAGAGAGTCAGGTAAATCTGCTTTTGGCTCTCTGGGATGGAAACTTAGGACATGCTGAAGACTCAGAGCATGGTTGTATCTATTAATGTCTTACTGGATGGGCTGTAGACTCAGAATGTGGTGTGTCTGTTATTGTCTCACTAGACAGAGACTCAGAACTTGGTTGTATCTGTTAAAGTCTCTCCCTCATGGGTCAGAGACTCGGAATGTGGTGTCTCTGTTAGAGGTCTTCACAGGTCCAAAAATTTGTGGCCAAACCCAAAAAGACCCGGAAATATGTTAACCAGAACCGACTTGGACCCATCTATTATTTAAAAGTTGGAACCAGAGCCATACAGAACCGAAAAATGCCATAAATGTACTACTTAGAACCGACCTGGAACTGTCTATTATTTGAAAGCTTGACCTAAACCCAGCCAGGAGACACAGGACCCTTTTGGACCCAAATGGCAAAGATTACACAGCTAATTGCTATTAAGTTAATTTCAAAGTTGTGAAAATTTAATGTAAATTAGTAGCCTTCTCCCCTGTACCTGACCATGATGCATACCACCCTTCTTTCCCCTGTGGAACTCATTGGCATAGTCCAAAACACACAGTTAGTTAGAAAAGTGTTCTGAAAGTTTTACTGGTGCATTACTCACTTACCAAACCACTACCAGAATACATTTGCCAATGTTCTGAAAGCATGTCCAAACATGATGTAAAAAGATATGAATGCATTCATTTGTCCATTAACAGCTAAATTTGTGTAAGACGTTACACTACACATAGCTGCCACTGAGAATTCTTATTTCTCTGAATAAGTATGAAATGTGTTGTAGTTTGCATCAGTTTCAAGGATTAAAAGCATAGGTTGTATGGATTTGAATGGATCACTGTGGCCTCACTTTGTTTCATCCAATGCTGCTGCATCCTGAGGTAAGGAATTTTTGTGGCGGTCACAGTCCAAAACCTTAGGAATTAGTCTCTTGATGGGTGAAAGGCAGAAACTGCATGTGGACCGATGAGAAGTCCTGTCCTTCTTGATACCAGAGGTCTTCTTGCCCTCTAAGAGGTACCTGGCCATTGTCCTATAGCATCCTTATCTGATGGCATTTTGGACATTTGTTTGTGTTAGTCCACAAAGATCCAATCAAAATGTAGCAAACCTTTCTCCACTGCTGCAGTCAGAGAGGGGTTTGGAATGTGCTGTTCACCTGGCAACCACCACCAACACCTTAACACCAGGTTTTGCACAGGTAAAATTATTACTCACATTTTCTTCAGACTGTTTAAAAAACTCTTTATTAAACATATTTGTAACATATTTATTAAACCTATTATTAATCATGTGTGTAACATTTACTTTCAGACCCTTTACTTAATCTTATGTTAATTCTTTATGCTTAGTAATTCAGGAGCATTATTTTAAGAGCTCTGTGCGTATAGTTTGCGCACAGATCTGGCATTTGGGCGAAGTTTTGTACAACCATTATTTTAAATTACTTCAGATCCTGACTGGATTAACCAGAACTCAATGGCAAGTCTGATTAAAGTTATAGTGGCAGATGTTGATTGAGTCATGGGGATTGTTTGGGGAAAATCCTGAGTGAAAACCCTTATAGTCATTTCCTCTACAAAATCTCTCTCTATTAAAACTTGATTTAGCTTGAAAATAAACAGAAATCTTACTACACGCTCTATGACAACTCTAATTAGGAAGAGAAAGGAAAAGGAAGCAGGAAGCAGATAAACATGATGGGTCTTCCCTTGACTGTGGATGGAAAAATCAGTGAGAATGTGGAACCGAATCATGATGACAGATAACTTGCACCAATATAGAGAGAAACGAAACAATGGCATCATGATATAGCTTTCATTTACTGGAAGAAAATGGAAAAATGTCTCTGAAGATGAGGTTTTCACTGGCCTCAAACACCCTTTTCTCTTATTTTTCTCTGTTTCAGGAGATCATGTCTAATGCACTGAAGCTGTCTCAATAGTACAAGTGATGCTTATTAACTGTTTTCAGAAAATGAACCCACAAATGAATGACAGCTGGAATATATACAATACATTCATACAGCAAAAGTTCAGATTTCAGACACGTGTTTTCAAACATCATGACAATCTTCCTTTTACACCATTTGTATTTACATTATATGGATGCAAATATTAGAAATCTCTTCATAGGCTTACTACACAGAGGCATGTCACAAAATTAATTAGCCAGGTTTGATAAAGAAAACATTAGTATTATTTATTATTTATATCTTAGTGCATATCTCAAATTGTGAAGCTTATGGAGGATAAAATATCTCACTTGCATCACATTTTGCATACTTTTGCACTATTCTATGTCATTTTGTACTGAGTTGTGCAAGTAGTGTGTTTACAAACATCATCTTAAGATCAACTGAAACATTCCATTCTTTCACATGGAAAACACTGAATGTTTCTGTGTGAGAAAAAAAATTCCATGTTCAATTTGAGATAATACTACCATTCTAAAATTCAAATAGTCTATGACAGAGTAGTTTGCATATACATATACTTGGGGGTGGACTTTTTTGCCTGTAACTTACCACCTAGCAACCACCCAGGACACCCTAGCAACCTCCTAGAACAACCAAGCAACCATATACTTCCAAACAAGAAATACCTTACCACTGCATCAGCCATTTAGGATACAACTACAGACTTACTTTGATGGAGGGAACCATAACTAGGAGACAAGTTATACTTGGGGGAGGGCCTTTTTTTTATTATTACGTCCGCTAGGGGTAAAATGCAATAAATAAAAGAAAAGGGACAAAAGACTTCCGGCAGGCCGTCAGACCAAAAAGGACCCAAACAAATCACAATAAATTATAAAATAAATTTATTGTAAATTACAAAGGGGAAAACCACCAATAATTAGTAGATCTCCTTAAGGGACCCGCAGTCCAACCAAAAATAACATTAAAGCAATACAATTAAATATAAAGAAAATGAATGAAGTGGTATTTTTCATCAGAGAGACCCAAGGCCCAACATAACAAACAAAACCAATCTAATAAAATAAAACAGCAATATAAATAACCTACCACAAAGAAAAGAAAAATAAATACAACCAACCTAACCTAACTATTCTGAACATAAACATCATGAAAATGAGGTTTAAACCAAAAAGGCAGGTCTCTCCTACATTTCTACCACATTCCAAACTAAGCAACGAAGAAAAAGAAAAAAAACACTAGAAACACATTTTGGTCTGGCGGCTAGCAGGAAGCCCGGAGTAGTGCGACCGGCCCGAAGTCACACCAACTCGCTTCTGAGGAACGGAAGAGGCGTTTTAAAGGGAACCGCCAGCTGATCATCCAATTACCGCTGCTAGGCGGCAACACTTAGCAAATCAGCGGCGATCTGAAACTCAGGAGAGAAAACATCCAACAGAATACAAATATTATGAAACACAATAATAAACATAACGTAACACCCCCACCGCTAAAAATCAACGCACAGTTGATTAATCAGTTTACACCGCACGCGATAAAGTATCAGCCAAAACGTTCTCTTTTCCTTTCTTGTAGCGGATTTCTAGATTAAACTCCTGTATGATCAATGCCCAACGCATGATGCGTTGATTAGAGTTACGCATACGAGACAGAAAAACCAACGGGTTATGATCTGTAAATACTACAAGGGGTAATGGACTTGACCCTACATACACTTCAAAATATTGTAGCGCAAGCAGTAACGCCAAAGCTTCCTTCTCAATTGTGCTATAATTTAACTGATGCTTCAAAAATTTTCGGGAGAAGTAGCACACAGGGTGATCAATTCCATGCACGTCCTCCTGTAGGAGAACGGCACCAGCGCCAGTAGCGCTAGCATCCACCTCCAGCTTGAACGACGTCGAAAAATTAGGAGCAGAGAGCACTGGCGTACTGCACAGTAGTGATTTAACAGACTCAAAAGCTCTCTGACATTCATCAGACCACACATAGTCTCGATGTTGACAAAGCAAGTCGGTCAGAGGTAACACCACATCAGAGAAATTTTTGCAGAATCCTCGGTAGTATCCTGCCATACCAAGGAAACGTCTCAGCTGTCGTTTAGTCGTTGGAACAGGAAACTGTACAATAGCCTGCACTTTAGCAGCAATAGGACGAACTTCACCCTGGCCGACCTGCTTGCCCAAATACGTCACTGTAGCCCTTCCAAACTCGCATTTCGCGAGATTTAGTGTCAACGAAAAGGCTTGCAGACGGTCAAACACCATACAAAGGGTTTTTAAATGTTCGTTCCAATCAGAAGAGTACACCACGATGTCGTCTAAATACGCGTCACAACTAGGAATGCCTGCCAGCACCCTATTTCAGATGCTGAAACGTAGCTGGAGCGTTTCGTAACCCAAATGCCATAACTGTGTACTGTAGCAGGTTGTCAGGTGTAACAAAAACCGGATATTTCAGCTGCACGAGGAGTCAAGGGCACCTGCCAGTATCCCTTGAGTAAATCTAGCTTCGAAACAAAAGTAGCTGACCCCACCCGGTCAACACAATCCTCCATACGAGGCAGAGGAAAGGAATCTGGCTTCGTAATCGCATTGACTCTTCTGTAATCGGTGCAGAAACGGGCAGTACCATCACTTTTCGGAACGATAAGACAGGGGGAACTCCAAGCACTAGAGCTCGGAACAGCCAATCCGTTTTCAAGTAGGTACTTCACCTCATCCCGCATTATCTGACATTTAGTCGGGTTTACTCTACAAGCATGCTGCTTAATTGGTGGATGGTCTCCCACATCGATGTCATGACACACTGCAGTCGTTCTGGGGTGTGTTTCCCGAACAACGACGTAACTCGCTGATTAACCACCGTAGTACGATGCATCGTTTTGGAAACGAACTATCTAGTCACGACTGTT
>JAFVLL020004105.1:0-14032 GCA_021397915.2 Tor tambroides | reverse complement strand
TTAACATGTTGTTAGCATGATGCTAACATGTTTTTAACAAGAAGGTAACATGAGTAGCATGATGCTAGCAACAGTATACCCCATTTCCCCATGATGTTATATGTACTTACAAGTAATTTGCACCTTGGACGTTTGACTAAGTATACCAAAAAATATAGATTTCTTGTAAGATTAGTTTTGTTTGGATGATTCTAGAGACCTTCATGATTATGTAGATATATATATGTCAACAAAAAATATTTATTAGTAACATGAAAATTATCTTTCTTTGGGAGGGTTTGCCTTCACCATGCTTCCCCGAAGTAGGGGTAGGAACTTCATGCCTCATGTGACAGGAAGGAAGTGAATACCTTTTTTTTTCTCTTGAAATCCTTTATTTGGTTCTTTGCTTGCATGTCATTTAGACATAAAATATGGATAACATCTAGAAAAATACTTACAAAAGGAAATGACAACTATAACCTGCGGCAACCATAGATGCCGGTGGGCTTAAATGGGTTACCAAGGCAGACCTGTGTCGATTAGATACATCACTGTTACTCCAGCCGGCCCCATCTTTTCCTTATTCTTCTATCTCATTTCATCAGCAGGGCCCATTTCTTGCAGTAATAATTAGATCTGAAGAGGAAGAACAGCGCTCCTGAGGTAGAGACTCTCTTCATCGAGATTACTAGAGCACAGTGCGCTGAGGAAAACACAATGGAGCACAAACTCAGGTGTAGCTATGGTTTATCTACACCCGCATTACTGTTTAGTTGCCAGCTTCATGTTTTAATAATCTAAATGCCATCATTTTTAACAACATAAGCATGTACCATTTAACACTGTTTGGTCCATTTATACTAAGGTATGCTATGGCATCACAGAACTAGTGGGGGAAAAAAATGACAGATGAACTATTCATAAAACAATTATTATAATTCTGATTGAATAAAATTACTTGAAAACATTTTTCTGAAGTTTTAAAGATAAAGTTTCAAATGACTCAATCGCTTATCACTGCAATATATTACTGCAATCTAAAGTTTGTTTCCTATTTTAATGTATTTTAAACTGTCATTTATTACAGTAATGTCAAAGCTGAATTTTCAGCAACATGTTGATTTGGTGCTCAATTATTAATAATGGTTCTTATTAATATCAATGTTAAAAACAAAAAGATAAAAGAAGAACAGCATTTATTTGAAACAGGAATCTTTTGTAACATTATAAATGTTTTTGTTTGATAAATGTTAAAATGTCTTTACTGTCACTTTTGATCAATTTAATCAATTCAATTTGCAGATTTTAAAAAAAAAAAACCCAAAAAACCCTTACTTAACCCAAACTTTTTCAAACTAGTGTATCACAGTTTGCACAAAAATATTAAGATCAATAAACTGTTTTCAACATTTATAATAATCAGAAATGTTTCTTGAGTAGAAAATCAGCATATTAAAATGATATCTGAAGGATCATGTGACACTGAAGACTGGAGTAATGACTGCTGGTGCTGGAAATTGCCATCACAGAAATACATTACATTTGAAAATATATTTTTAAAAAAAAAGGAATTTTCAATTAATAATATTTAACAATATTACTGTTTTTACTGTAGTTTTTAATCAAATACATGCAGCCTTTGTGAGCATAAGATATTTTATTTAAAAACATTAAAAAATGTAACTATTCGAAACTTTTGACCAGTATGTACATTTATAACATTATATTTAGCTTTTTTTACCCGCCAATAAATTCCATAAAACAAACAAATAAACAAAACAATGCTGTTGCAGAGGGGTTTCTACATACTGTGGGAGTGAAAGAAAATGTCACCTCTTTGTCTCTTGTGACTGCTGTGATCAATCTCTCTCTCTCTTTCTCTCTCTATTTTAATAAATACGTATGCAAAAATTATAATTTGCCATGACCATCCATTTACCTCTATAGACGCATACCATGCTATAGTTCACTTCCATGTTGCGAATCTTGATTATTCAAAATTTGGTACCCAACAAATATGTTACTATCCTGTGCTGGCAAGGTAGCTGTAATCACCAGACATGTACTTAAAAGCAGAGGGTGTGAGATGCAGGGGTAACAGGGCCAATCATCTCAGCAGGACACATGACTGCTTATCTAACATCCTGAATGCAGGTGCACAGAGAAAGTACGAGAAAAAAAATATCATCTCTGCGTCTGCTTAAAGCCCAGGTCAGAGGTCTCCTGTGGCGATGACTCTACCTAGCCGCATTTACAGACCCATTACAGTGCATTGTAAGCCCTTGTTAAAGTGCACAATTTACTACCATCCACTTCCACTCCCTGAGGTCCAAAAAACTATGACTGTAAATAGGCCGACAACATCAATTGCACTTTTCCAGTTAAATTATTTGTTTTCCATTTGTGCTGCTAGATGTGCTTTTGAGTTGTTTTTTCCCCCCATATTGTTTTTGGCTATTAGTTTAAACCATTTTGTACAAAAAAATGCATAAACTTCAGTCACATAAATTAAATGATAGGCCTGGGTTTTATTGGATGAAACGTTTGTAAACTGTGCTGAAATTGCACATTCAGTATCATCCGTTTTGACAGTTGTTACTTGGTCAAGTTTGACTAACTCCAGTGGTTTGTGGAAAGCTATGCCTCACCACAGCCTAAATCACACAGGATTGTATGTGCTGGTGTATTTGTAGAGTTACAACAGGGAAAGTGAAACATGAGAAATTATTTGTCCTTTGTGACAAATTTTTTGTTTTTTGTGTGTGATTTATTATTATTTTAGTACATTTTTATTTAGTTATTTTTTTAAAATAATTATAACCAGTAAATGTGCAGATAAAAAAACAGGATGCACACAATGTTTGTGCTGTTAATTTTGTCTTGAATTAATGTGCTGTCAGTCATTATTGTGAATGTGCACCTGCATAAAGTTGGCCTGTTAACTAAACTTGCAGCTGTAAGGTCAGAATGAAGCCAAAAGACCAGCTGTGATGTTTTGCAAGTTCTCATTAAAAAAAAAAAAACTATGCTATTAAAAAAAGTGTTCACGTTGGTTGTAACCTACTTTTCATATTGCCACAACATGAAAAATCATTCATAGTTTCTGTATAATCTGCGGGGTGATAAATGAAGCAGATTATAATACATTATAATACAATATCAATTACTTCTTAGCAATATCCTTTAAAAAAGTCCTTAATGCTATAATACACCAATGCTATAATAACATATTTCTAAAATACTGATGTAAGAAATAAGTACTTTAAATGAATTGACAAATATATATATATATATATATATATATATATATATATATACAGTGCCTTTGCGGAAATATTCAAACCCCTTCCTTTTTTCACGTTTTGTTATGTTGCTGCCTTATGTTAAACTGCTTTAAATTACTTTTTTTTCCCACATCAATCTACACTCCATACACCATAATGGCAAAGCAACAACAGAACTCTCACAACTTTGTAAATTTATAAAAAATTAAAAATCTGAAATAAGTATGTTGCATAAGTATTCAAACCTTTAACTCAGTACTTAACTCAGCACCTCTACAGCCTCAAGTATTTTTGTGTATGATGCGACAAGCTTTGCTCATCAGCATTTGGCAATTATCTGCCATTCTTCTCCTCACCTCTTCACCTCTCAAACTCTGTTGGGTTGGATGGGGGCAGATGCACGTTTTCAGGTTTCTCCAGAAATATTTGATTGGGTTCAAGGCCAGGCTGTGGCTGGGCCACTCAAGGACATTCACAGAGTTGTCTATAAGCCACTCTTGCTGAGGTTCTGAGGTTCTGAACGCTCTGGACTGGGTTTTCATTAAGGCTATCTCTATATTTTGGTGCATTGAGCTTTTCTTCTACTCTGATGAGTTTCTCAGTCCCTGCCGCTGAAAAACAGCCCCACAGCATGAGGCTGCTGCCAGCACACTTTACTTTTTGGATGATACTCTGCAGGTGATGAGCAGAGCTGGTTTCCTTCAAACATGATGCTTAGAATTGAGGTTAATCAGACCAGAGAATCTTGTTTCTCAGAGGCTTTAAGTGCTTTTTTGTAAATTCCAAGTGTTTTTTTTTTGTCTCTTCACTGAGGAGAAGATTGAGTCTGGCCATACTGACATAAACCCCAGATTGGTGGAGCGTTGCAGTGATGTTTGTCCTTCTGTAGGTTTCTCCCATCTGTATATATGATCATGGAGCTCAACTAGAGTTACCATCAGCTTCTTGGTCACCAGTCTAGACAAGGCCCTTCTCCATCAGTTGCTCAGTTTGGCCAGGAGGCCAGCTCTAGGAAGAGTTCTAGTTGTTTCAAATGTCTTCCATTATGGATAATGAGAGCTACATGATTCTGTGAACCTTCAATGCAGCAGAATTTTTTTCTGAACTCTTCCCCAGATGTGTGGCTTGACGCAAACCTGTCTCTGAGCTCTACAGGCAGTTCTTTTGACCTCAAGGCTTGGTTTTTGCTCTGATATGCATTTTCAGCTGTTAGACCTTTTATTAAGATGTTTGTGCCGTTCCAAATCATACCCATTCAATTGAATTTGCCACAGGATAACTTTACTTGAAGTGTAGTAACATCTACAAGCAATATGAATGCTTCTGAGCTAAATTTCAACTGTCCCAGATAAGGGCTTGAATACTTATGCAGTGGAATCATTTAAGTTTTTTATCTTTAATAAATTTGCAAAGATGTTAAAAACTTGCTATTTGCTTTGTCATTATGGTGTATGGAGTGTATATTGTTGTGGAAAAAAAAAGTAATTCAAAGTAGCTTAACATAATGCTGCAACAACAAAACGTGAAAAAAATGAAGGGGTTTGAATACTTCCACAAGGCACTGTATATATATATATATATACACCTGTGTACTGATGTACCAAATAAGTACTTTAAATGAATTGACAAGCATATTATATATATATATATATATATATATATATATATGTGTGTGTGTGTGTGTGTGTGTGTGTGTGTGTGTGTGTGTGTGTGAGAAAATATAAGTGTAGAATAGTAGAATACAACCAAACAGTGATCAACAGAGAACATAGAGACCATAGTGAGCAGATGTTGGGGCAGGAGGAGGTGATTCAGGCGGGTGTGGTCAGTGACGTACAGACTCTCAAATAAGTACGAGCGTTCAGTGACAGACGAAGCAGAGCACGCTTTAACATGTATCCTGACGGCACATCAAATCACTGGCCATTTCCCTATTACACAGGCTTTAACAGCGATCAAATCAAGCAATTAAATTCTCTTTTGGGAAGCTTATCGAGCCTTACAGTAGACCATCTGTTGATCAACTAAACATCGAATGCAACAGGTAGGTTCACTGTCTTCCAGTCGGTTTTTAGTAAAGCGTGTAAACTTTCGCCCTATATCAGTCGCATTGCAGGGTTTCATTCTGCGCGTGTGCTTGCTTACATTACGTATATTTTACGCGTGCTCTCTTCAGTCTAAAATGACTCAAACAGGTTAATTAATGGAAGTACAGTATGCAGAATAATATCTTATTCATTACCTTTGAAGCGGCACTGCGAGCCATGAGGATGAATGTTTTAACCCTCCGAGACTCAAGCGTTGATACTGATATTAATAAAACACATTGAATGTATTTTAACAAACCACTCATTATAACGCAGTGATTATGAATATGTAGCTATATTTTTTCTATTTCACATTTATTTTACTCAGCAAGTAAGCAAGGTTTGATTTTGAATATTACATTACAATATTACAATAAAAACACGTTTTGTGAATAAGTGAATAAGACAAAAATGACAGAACAGCACAGAAGACTGCTGGAAATAATATAAAATAGTTTACTTGTGATTACTTATGAATGTTAATGCTAACCGTTTTTGCTACATTTAGAAAAATTGTAAATTGATATTTTTGGGAGATGAGAGAGAGAGAGAGAGAGAATATTATCAGTCAAATATTTATAAATGACTTGTAGAACTAGCCTACTACATTTATTCCAGAAGTAGGTATAATGGTGTGTGAACTTCATGTAGCTTCAGCAAGTGGTGACATTTAGTATGCAGTGTTCTTACAAAACAGTATAGTACTACAAATCAATTATTTACCTGTTGTACAGGTCAGCTGCTGTTATGTGTGGTTTTTTAATGTGTGGCAGAGATACAAGTCTATCTATAAGTACAGTAATACATGCACTAAGATATCCAAGATATATGATAATAGTTCGTAGCACTGACTGAAGAAATAAGAAATACATAAAAATGACCTCCAGCAGCATAATTTTGTGCAGTGACTGTGGTCTAATAAGTCTAGATCTACTGTACCTTATGGGAATGTAGATGAAGTGAAATGCACATCATTCTGCATAAAACGTTCTTAAATATAACACACTGCATTTACCATTTATGTATTTGGTAGATGATTATATCCAAATTGCAATCAGTTTATACATTATTTCAGTTCTTGCATTCCTTGGGAATCAAACTTTTGACCTGCTGTTGCTTACACTGTGCCCTACTGTTTAAACTACAGGAAGACTTACAGTTTATAATAGCACTGTATTTTTTTACATGCGCTATATTATTGGATGGTTCATAGTCTTAAGGGTTTGCATCAAGCTCAACGGTGGTCTTCCCCCTTATTCCCACAACTCCTGCACAGGGTATGGTTTCCGTCGCTCCTTCTCTCCCTTATCCGTTTTCCGCCAGAAAAGGGAGTGAGAGGGGAGATCACACCGTGGCCTTGGGCTTTTGTTTTTGCTATGTACTGCTGGCCGATGGCCTGGTGCTCTTTTGCCTCAAGAGCACACATCATGTCAGACTGGTTGTCAGGAGAGAGTTGATGCAGGCAGCTTCCGTCTGTCCCGCTTTCCAAGTCTTCTCCTTCTCTCTGTCTTCCGTTCTATCTTAGTCTTTCTTAGGCTCCTCTCAGATGAATTATAGGAGATAGAGGGTTTGAGGTTACTGGGCTTTTAATGGGAAGAGAATAGTTTCCCCGTTATCACAATGGTGGGAGTGAAAAGAGGGTTTTTACTGTAGGTGTTTGACCAACCTCTACAGCTGAAAAGTTGAAAAGTTTATCCACCCAGTGACATTTCTGTAACTGATATGACGTTGCATACTAAATGCATATTCAGTACTTAACATAAAATGTACAGCAGCTGTGAATGCCAGAAATTCACCATAAAAATACTGTGACAGAGTTTCCAGTATTACCCCATGGCATATTGCGGCCTGTATATTTCACATTGATAAATCAGTTTATTGTAAGTGGATTGTTCATAAAACATGACCAATACATGTATATAGATGTACAGGAGTGCACAGGGTCATACATGCAAAGACAAAAAACCATGACAGTACTAAAATAATTTGATAAACATTAAATAACAGAAAATGTAACAATGTAACAAATCATCCTAATATGCATTACTGATAACAAAAATATAAAAGAAACAAATCTATATAAATAATAAATAACATTTTCAGCATAAATTAAATGATAATTCATAGTTCATAGTAATTCATGGTAATTTTTTACAGTAAAATGATGTATATTGTGATGTTAAACCATTTAGAATTTTACAGTAAGGTAACTTACATTAATCCAATTAACCGTTACTGTTGGATTCTATAGCCTTTTTCTGTAAAAATTACATTTTTACAATGTGTGGTGTGCAAAGAAGGATATATTTTGGTATCTTTATGTCACTAATCTAATCAAAACATACAGTAATACTTATAATTATACTAATTAATTATATAATTATAATAATTATCATAGTAATGATAATGATAACAACAAGTATTATGTTAGTTATTTATTAAAAATAGTACATACAAATAATTGTTTTACCATTTTATATGAAATTACATGTTTGCAGTTCGCAACATAGCATCATACTTTTCTCTTTCTGTCATTTTGCAGGTGCTTGTGCTCTGTGCAGGGTATGTTTTGGCCAGTTGCCTGTCTGCACTGAAACAAGGGTTCAAAGGTCCTCGGCTAACTCACCGTTGGCAGTCCGTAGAGACAGTGTGGCTAACGGCCTCTCTCGCAAGTACAGTCTACAACACTGTGTAGGTAAGAGTCACTTTCACAGACTTCTAAGAACTAACATGCCATTAGACAGCGCTGCAAAGAGCTGAGAAAAATAAAAATGTGTCTTCATGCCTCGATTCATTTTTATGGATATTCTGTGTAAGAGATATGTAAATGTTCCTCAGGCAGATCTTTAGGCCTTTATGAATGCAACTTAGATTCATACCATCACTGAGCTGCACGCAACAGGCAGAAAGTTTATTAAAGTGACCTAAAATAGGCAGATATGCAAAACACGCAGCTGCTTTTCAGTGTTCACAAGCTAATAGCTTCAAAAAGACATCTGCTATTAAACTGTATTGAGACCAGCTTTATGAGCGTTCCTCTAGACTAGAGCATGGCATTAGCAATGTCAAGGTAATGAGTTCAATCCAGGGAATGCACAAACAGATAAAAGCTATACATTGAAAGTCACCTTGGATAGAAGCATCTGCCAAATGCATTTAAATGGAAATGATATGTATACTGTGTATACAGATCATTATGAAAGCAAAACACATTTTACATGTATTTGTTACATGGATCAGTATTTTTTTTTGTCTTGGAAAGAAATTGATATAATACAGAAAGAAATTATACAGTATAATGCCCCCCGAAATCATTATTATTTCACAGTATTGCAGTGGCAACAACTATGAACCTATATCTTCTATTGTGTTTTGATGCCAAGGACCCCTAAATAAAACTTTCCAAAAATGCTTCTTGTATAATTACTAGTTTACACTGTGTGTGAAAAAATAATGTGATGTTGAAACATAAAAATCCTTGGCCAACAGAGACGTTGGAAAATGCAATCTAGACTGATTATATCATATTTAGCCATTGATTTAAAAGTTGTTGGTACTGTATGCTGCTTTTGTTTACAAGCAATTTGAACCTCTTAATGCATTTGCTTCTAATAGGGCATTGATTATTTGAATGTGCTTTTCTTTGAGAGATTGAAAGTTAAGAGCTGCTCATAACTGCTTTCTAGAACAGGTACAAAATGAATAATAATTGCAGTTTTTTCCTGTTAATTTCCCTCTATAAATGGAAAGCCTCCTGTCTATTGTGCGTTAGGCTCCAACAGGTTTCAGTATCGATGACTGAGGAGTTCAACATGACTTACATCAACAGTTCCCTGTTGATGATACGACAGCACTGAACTCGTACGCCGTCACCATGTCCGAGTATCCCGAGGGAAACAGCCCTCTACATCACGTGCAGGAAGTGGACTCCAGTCGGATGGGAAGTCATGTCCTCTCTCCGATCTTTAACTCCTCCTCTCCATCACTGCCGGTGGAGAGCCACCCCGTCTGCATCCCAACACCCTACACAGATCTCAGTCATGACTTCACCACTCTGCCCTTCTACAGTCCTGCTCTGCTGGGTTACGGCACATCGCCTCTGTCCGACTGCTCATCGGTACGGCAGTCGCTGAGCCCCACCCTCTTTTGGCCACCTCATAGCCACGTTTCCTCACTTGTATTGCATCAGCAACAGACTCGACTACAACCAAACCATCCAACTGCTGAGACTTGGGCAGAACTTACACCACATGATCACGGTGAAGAGAAAAACTGGTATGTGGAAACTCAATTGTGTTTTATTTCAGACAACGACATAATACTGGCTGTCTAGTTACTAGTATAAAAGCTGCTCAGATGCATGTGTCCACTTTCCTCTACAGCAAACCGCTGGTGAAGAGGGTAGTGGATGCAGAGGAGACTTCTACCTGTTTGAGAGGTAAAGCTGACATGCACTACTGTGCCGTCTGTAGCGATTACGCCTCTGGGTATCATTATGGCGTGTGGTCGTGCGAAGGATGCAAAGCCTTCTTCAAGAGGAGTATACAAGGTATCGCTATCTGAAATTACACTATCAAGTACTTTGTTGTGTGCTTATTAGTAGGGATGCATCGATATCGATCATCCGATTTTCGTGTTATGACACATAACCAATAAATGGCTGATACTAAAATTGAATTTGTCTAAATTAATTATGAATATAAAGGACTAAAAACTTAAATCAATCATTTTAATGTTATGGCCAATAACCAATAAATGGCTGATTTATATTGTCAGTTTCATTTAATGAGCAATAACCAAAAATGGCTGATATAGTCTAAATTAATTAAAAATAAATCACTAAAAGCTCATTTTGAATTCTTTAATTATTTATGCAAATTTAGGCATTTCAACATTATGATGTAAAGTATGGACAGTTGATATTCATTTTTTTAGATTTGCTAAAGATGACATTTAACTTTGTTTTTAAATGTAAAGTTTAAGTGTGTGTTTGGTTGATGACAAGAGTAATCTAAATAAAAAAATGGGGGAACTTAGCATGTTTATTTTATATACAATAAAATTTACACTTCTGGAAGAATTATACTGATAATTAATACTGCTCCATTCCTACTTTAAAGTTTCAGATTAAAGGTTGAAATCTCCCACTCACATTGATAGAATTTTTAGCATTTAAAATGTAACGGAGAGCGATGGGTGATGCTGGCATCATAAATTTGCATACTGATTTGTGATTTGCATGCTGAATTGTGAACAGTCTTGTCTTCCTTGCATGTATTTAACCACAAATTGCCATCTTTACAGTGTATAATGATGCTTTCACAGCCACCTTTTCCTTTAGAAATGCTAATTTAACTCTGTAATAAATAATTGACTCTGATTGGTCAGTCATGGCATTCTCAAATATTTCTAATATAATGATTCTAAACTATTAATTTTTTCATTTTCCCAGACAACAAATATTGTAGCTGTGCTATTTTGAAGGCCGCTCTGCTTTGCTTTACAGTCCATACGTAGTAACAGACTTGTCAGACTTAATAAGTTCTAAGCAACTGCTCAGTGGATAATAAGGAACATCTGATTTATTTTTCAGGACACAATGACTACATCTGCCCTGCCACCAATCAGTGCACCATCGATAAGAACCGCCGCAAAAGCTGCCAGGCCTGCCGACTCCGAAAATGTTATGAAGTTGGAATGATGAAATGCGGTGGGACTCTTTCGTTTTCCATTCCTCCCTATCAACACCCTTTCTACACCCACACAGTTACCAAATACTTCATCAGAGATTACGGCTAAATTTTGTCCAAAGCCATGGACTTTGGAATTTATGTCCCAATATTAAGCAGCTATCATGCTATGAAGTTTTGATATGTCACCATTGTAATGATAATGTGATAGAGCCCTGATTATTTATAGAGGCTGCTCAAAGGTTGCACCAAAACACCCCGGATAAATGATTCATCATACATAAGTTTTAGAATTTCACATAATAATAATTCACATATATTTGAACCAGACTTGCATATGGTCTTTTGAGCTGTGTGTGCGTTGGGTGAGTATCATAGAGGGCTTATTCCTTCAAAAAACCATTGGAGACTGTTACCGTCTGTCCTCATCCGGTCTTGTAATTGCTGTTTTAGGGCAGTCTGCTTTCACAGCTTTGCTTCAAGGTTAGAAGAGAAAGTGATGTACTTTCATCTCATGTGGTTGTTTTGAGCTCTGTATCAAATGTCACATCAAACACACAGTTTTGTAATTTGTTTTTGCAGCTTTTGGCTTTGCCTTCTGTTCAAACAAATTTTGGTTTAAGCTAGTAGTTGTCAGCACTTTTGACAGTTTGTTCAAGACATTTTAGTATGAATATACTAATAATAATTTATGAATTTAATTACCTTTAAGTCTTCCCTTGGAAGTTTATCGAGAACCGCTGGTTTAAGTCAAAGCTGGAATTAAAGGGAAAATGTGTCATTTCTGAACCACTTTTGGCACCAAACAAAAGTGCAACAGGAATGGCTGTTCACGAACACTCCCTTTGTCTACAATTGGTCAGACAAACACACATTCACGCCATTGGTTGCAACAGTGTTGCTGTGCTGGATGATCAAACAAACAAGCAATGTTTTGAAGCAGTGTTTACACTTTGGGTTAACTTACGAATGAATGACTTACTGTTGAATCTGCATAGTAGATTGTAGTTGAAGAATTTTACCATAAAAATTACACACTTCACCTTTATAATTATATCAGCTGCTATTGAATAGACTACTGCTTGTATTTTTAGCTATTCCAGTGTAATCCTTTAAAACAACATGGATGACGTTGAAGTGAATTGTGCAATTGCGTGTTGTTTTTCACAGGGTTACGGCGAGATCGTGGTAGCTACCAACAAAGAGGAGCACAGCAGAAGCGACTGGCGCGATTCTCTGGCAGGATGAGAACATGTGGCCTGAGATCTCAAGAAATCAAAAGTGTCCCATGTCCCCTCGGTGGAAATAAGGTGGTTAGCATAGCGTTGAGCCCTGAGGAATTAATCGCTCGAATCATGGATGCAGAGCCACCCGAGATTTACCTCATGAAAGACGTGAAGAAGCCATTCACTGAGGCCAACGTCATGATGTCACTGACCAACCTGGCTGACAAAGAGCTCGTTCACATGATCAGCTGGGCCAAGAAGATCCCAGGTGAATGTATAACCAGATTCATAAGAAAAATAGCTCAGTGTTTTACTACATTTCTGTTAGTTTATAGAACACTTCCAATAACACAAATCTGCCTAACTGCAAATCCACATGAAAAAGAGCTTGTCAGTCATAGCGTCAATTTGTAGACTAAACCCGCAAAGCTGATTCACTGTGGATTCTCTCTGGAATTTCGAATGGGTTTTTAGAATAGCATTTTTCGATTTATGAGTACAGTAAGGGATGTGGTTACCATTACTTGAAGAGAATGCCTCATCTTCTGAATTTACAATTACAATTATTCAGTCATAACAAGGTTCAAACTAACTTTACAGTTAATTTGTGCTTTTAAAATGTTGCTGCATGAAGTATACAGCAGTTGATTTTCACTTCATTCATCAAGCACGTAAACTCAAATGTTTGTTCTGTATAGCAATTTGAACATGGTATGACTGTGTGAGTAAGTAATTGTTTATTTTTTAATATTAAAGGGTTAGGTCACCCAAAAATTATTAATTACCCTCATGTTGTTCCAAACACATAAGACCTTTGTTCATCTTCGGAACACCATTTTGAATATATGAAATCAGAGAGCTTTCTGACCCTCCATAGACATTAAGGGTACTACCACGATCAAGGCACAGAAACATAGCAAGGACATTGTTAAAATGGTCCATGTAACATAAGTGGTTCAACTGTAATTTTATGATGCTACGAGAATCTATTAAGTGATTCACAGGCAAATGAATTACCATATAGCAGCCTGAAATCTGAAATGAAAGAACCGTAAGAGGCCTTTTCCTATGAATTTGTTTTAATGTTTTCTGTTTTCTGGACCGAATTATCATTTTAATTAATACTTGGCTTTTGGGATGGGCAGAGTCTTTTATTAGTGAATCTGAATCATCATGGTCTGATTCTGAACATGAACAGTTTGTTTATTCTGAGAATATGAGCAAACTTTCCCTCAGACCCTGCTTTTCAAGTAATTTTAGATCCCCAGGGATGAGCATCTTGTATGGCTACACAGACATTATCCCATTCAGTTTCATCCAGTGAAGCGCTGCCTGCTTAAATTAACTACTCTACTAATTGTGATTGCTTGCAAACTATTGATTGGGTTTCAATGCTACAGATTGCATGAAACTGTTTTTGGATTTGTGTGGAGTTTTTAACAAGTTCTTATTTCTTGCTGCAGGTTTTGTGGAGCTTAATCTTTTCGACCAGGTCCATTTGTTGGAGTGCTGCTGGTTAGAGGTGCTGATGCTGGGACTGATGTGGCGGTCTGTTAATCACCCTGGAAAGCTCATTTTCTCCCCAGACCTGAGTCTCAGCAGGTAACTAGTGTCAGTTACTGTAATTGTGTTTATCCTTCCCATTTTCTAATTTATGAACAGGCACAGCTATCTCTCTGTGCTCGGAGTAATTTTTTATCGTTACATGCTTTGGATTTTCTGTTTATTTTTATTTTTTTTGAAGATGTTAGTTTGTTCTCTGT
>JAFVLL020004104.1:16514-26655 GCA_021397915.2 Tor tambroides | reverse complement strand
TTTTTTTTTTTTTTTTTTAAATGACTGAAGGCGAGTATCAATGATACCAATACTACTGATGTCTCTTTTTTTCTCTGATATTTAACCATTGATTATAGCCATTTAACATTACAGTGTAATTGAGAGCTATCAATTCTAACATTTATTAGACTTTAAAAAATAACAGCTTCTAATTTAAGTGAACTTATAGCAATCTTCACATAAACCCATTATAATAAAAGTCATATTTAGCTACATGTGTCCTTCAGCAAGTAGGAAATTGAATAAAGTTATGAAACAATAAATTCTAAATTAAATATAGATGAATACTTAAAGCTACAAAAGTTATTGATTTCCTTTTTTCTTTTGTTCTTTGATTAACAGACATCACAGCAGCTGGGTTATTAGGTTATTCAGCTGCTATTACTTTAAGAGCTGCCGCTGCTGAATGTAACGTGGATCTGACATGCATTCGTAAATGTGACTCATATATAACAAATACTTGCATGCATACACAGTTTTAAGGCAGCTTTAATCGCCTTTTTGGTAACTCCATGACTTAATTGATGACATAACTCTGACATTGCTCATAGTTCATTTCACACTTTAATATGAAATTATATACAGCGCTCCGCCACACTTGTGCATGCGATTGAAGAGCATGCTCTACGAGCACAGTATAACGGCTGACAGGATAGGAAATTTGGTTTTTACTGACATATGGCCTGACATTTCATCTGATCTGACCGAAGTTCACTGTTGTTCTGCTGAAGCTCCTCATCACCTGTACCATTTCCACGCTCGTTTGATCAGCACCTGGCGCTGAAGTGAAATGGAGTACTTGTCTGAGTAAAATTAATCTGGAAAAATTAATTGCTTACGTTGATGTGCTAATTTTGACAGCACTAACATATATATATACTCTTAAAATCTGAATATTGTAGCTTAAAGGTGCTTGGCTGACAAAAGCATTTGTGAATCCCTGTGTTATACGAATCTAATGTATGATGTGATATGATATATGAAACAGTCTGCTAAATGTAAATGACTAATGCACACAATTCCACATATGAAGTCCAAACCCAACAAGTGTGACGGCATCTTGGTAAGTAAAGGGTGGATTATTTTAAACGCAGTCTTTATCTGACTTAATGTGTAACAGCCCATAAACTAGTTGCATTTTATTATTTACATTCAGCATGTTTTCTATTTTTCCCTGCTGTTCACAAACCATTAAAACAGACCTGCAATCCATTTTTGGGTTGCAACCCACCACTGCTCTAGAATACAGCTCAAGATGTACCGTTTATTCTTCTCAGTTTAGTAAATGTCCTCTTTGGACTCATTTATGCAATCTCTTTGTTCCAGCACATGAATCAAAAGCTTTGTCTCTTTATTTTAGCTTTTTTTAACTTGAATTTCTCTGTGGTTCTGCAGGTCCTCATGCTGACAAGGCCAGCGGATGTCAGAATCTGCAGTGCGGCTTCAGGGCTTGCTGTCGATCCGGAGAGTGATGCTCTTTTCTCTGTATTTATCTCTCTTTACCCCCTCCACCTCTCGCCTCGTGTCCCTCTCTCATCCATGTGCACTTTAATCGGGAAATTGGTTCAAGATGCTCTTTGACGCAATTTGATTTCCCTAAAATCAAAAACGCTTCAAATAAAGTGAAATTCGGCACTGTAAACCAATCACCTTCATTGCAATTTCTGAGAGGTATTGTGAAGGAACTAAATGATGTATATTTGTAAATAATTCAATTGTCCACAGGCTCCTCTCCACTCACGTGGGATGAAAGACACTCTTTAATTGGAAGTTTTGAGTTCTTTAAGATGGTAGTGTTTTTTTTGTTTGTTTTTTTTTTGAGTATTTCACCCAGGCATATTTAGAGTCTCTAACACCTCCGTCTCAAGCTGAATTCTGACTTTACTGAAGCATTACTTTAGATTTGATGTCAAATCACCTGCTTTGGTTCCCCTACTCTGGACTTAAAAGTTCTTGAATAGGAAAATACTCTAGATAACTTAATAGGCTTGAGTTCACAAGCTCATTGAGTTGTAGTTTGTTAAACGATGCAGGTGCTTTGGAAAACAAGCAGTTAATAACCAGAAGCTATGTTATTGTGTTTACATCCTGATTCGGGAATGACTGGATGGTTGCAGATATTCTCTCCAGCTTCATTGAGCCAAACATCATCTGTGACTAAATATCTGGCAACCGTGTCAAAGTGGGAGCGTTTTCCCAGAATTCAAGCGTTGGTTGGTTAAAAAAGTGGTTTGTGAACTGTAGTAAGTCCTGGGTATATTATACTCATTATTTCTCCACTCATTCTCAAGTTTTTTTTTTTTTTTAGATGCTGCATGATCTGTTTCTTTTGGGTTCATTAGCTGACCATTAAAAGCACCTTGAGATAACATTTGTCTGTGTTGAAGTCTTTATTAAGCATTGGGGTTGTCAAGCTCCAAAAAGGGCAAAACAACATCGAAAAAGTATTGTACAAGTGTCCGTATGACATCATATTCCAAGCCATGCGATGTTTTGTGTGAGGAAAAGAGACCAATTTAAGTCATTTTGCATTTCTGCTTTTGCATATTCAAACTTGGTGGTTTGTGTTTATTTATGAGACCACCATGAGACTGGATGGCATTTGGTCTCAATGACCTCAGACTTGTGCAACAAGTTTAAAAATGTACATGTGTGAAATTCAAGAGCTGCTTCTGTGTGGTTTGAGAAAGAGCAGCTCTTGGGTGCATCAAAATATCTTATTTTGTGTTCTGTGGAAAAAAAGAAAGTCATATAGACTTGGAACAACATGGGGCTGGGAAAAAATTGACCGAATTTGAATTCTTGTGCGAACTTCAAGAATTAAATTTCCCATGAATGAACACTTTAGTATTGAACCATGTACGAAAAGTTACCTGCTATCTTCATTTTACCATTAAAAGACATCGCAGATCTGAATATCAGAAGCAGTCTCGTATGTGAAACTAATGCTCTTTTGCCTTAAATGTCATAAAGCAAATTATGCACATATGCAGTACCTTAAAAAATTATTCCCTAAAGCATCAAGCTACCAAAAAAATCATATTATCAGATTGCATTTTTTTGCACACTGATGATGCCATTTCCCCGATGATTTATTTTGAAAAACATTTTTATTCTGGACGATTCAGGATCGGAAAATCCTCACCTTAATTTACTTTTTTATTCTTTTTCTTTTTTTATTCAAGACTTCTGGCACCTCACTTTCCACATCTGAGATATTTGTTTCTTGCCACAGCTGTTCTTGTGCACCTTTGATTTGTACATGTTTTGATGTTCTTGGGTCTGACAACTACTTGCGGTGATCCGCCTTCTTGCGGTTCACAAAATTTGGCAGTTGAGCCCTGAAAGAGCCCAAATCCTGGATAAAGAGGTTGAGTGAACCTGGTCTGGACTTTGTGAAGGAGGATCATGGTATCTGAGACACTGTAGAAGGACAGCAGTCCTGCCCGTTGGTCCAGATACACCCCGATACGGTGGGAGAGGGGTACATTGATCTCAGTCTCCTCATTGTTGTGCACTAGTGCATATCTGAATATGGAACAGTCCAGACTCCAGGAGTGCCTGTTGTACCCAAACCCACTGTCGTCTCCTTGCCCAGTTCTGTTGATGTCTTTGTAGGACACTGCGAGGTCGACGCCATAATGCCCAGTCCAGACGACCTCCCAATAGCAGCGACCTATCAGACCTTCCTTGCTCAGCACCTGGGCCCACCACTCAAAGCGGTCCGGATGTTCTGGGTATGACTGGGGCTCAATACTGCAAGCCACAGCCTGGTTCTGTTCTGTTAACCGAAGGTTCCTGTGGGCCGTGTTTGGGTCCAGACTCAAGGGAACCAAAACTGATGGGAAATGAGAAACAAGGTGAAAATGCAAAACCCAAGTAAAGCCTGACTTTACCCCAAACAGGGTTCCCACGGGTCCTTGAAAGTTTGTGAAAATAAACATACATAGATACAGGTCCTTGAAAGTGCTTGCATTTATTTTGTGCAAGAAGTTTTCTGGAAAAAATTCCATATTATTCCCTCCGGTCCGCTAATGTGTTATTTTGCCAACACT
The DNA here is from genome assembly GCA_021397915.2 of Tor tambroides. NCBI lineage: Eukaryota > Metazoa > Chordata > Actinopteri > Cypriniformes > Cyprinidae > Tor > Tor tambroides. The sequence goes on along the minus strand of JAFVLL020004104.1, from coordinate 22,579 downwards.
TCATAGTTACACCAAACCCAAATATGTTCAGTCAATGACTGTATATTGTGTTCAATAAACATAAAACATTTGTGATAATCTGTTGCCCAAATATTTAATGTAATGTTGAATTGCTTTGCTTGTTAAGATAACGTAAACCCATGAGGCAAGAAAAGCTTAAAAGCATATTCATATATCTTAAAACTTCTGGTTACATGAGCCTAAGCTCTTTTCAATAAAATCCATGCAAAAGTTAATATCAGATCATTTTAGAATACAGTATAGGATGTATTGAATATTCTACAGTTTTATGCAAAACAGAAATATGACAAATAGAATATCAGATCTCTGTTATATGGCCAAAAAAAATAAATAAATTAAAAAAAAACATATATATATATATATATATATGTGACCCTGGACCACAAAACCAGCTTTCCTTATATTGATGTATGGTTTGTTAGGATAGGACAATATTTGGCTGAGATACAACTATTTGAAAATCTGGAATCTGAGGGTGCAAAAAAAAATCTAAATATTGAGAAAATTGACTTTAAAGTTGTCCAAATGAAGTTCTTAGCAATGCATATCATAAATCAAAAAGGAAGTTTTTATATTTACAGTAGGAAATTTACAAAATATCTTCATGGAACATGATCTTTACTTAATATCCTAATGATTTTTGGCATAAAAGAAAAATCAATAATTTTGACCCATACAATGTATTTTTGGCTATTGCTACAGATATACCCTAGCGACTTAAGACTCCAGGGTCACATATATATACATACATACATATATATATATATATATATATATATATATATATATATATATATATAATGTTTGACACATGAAAACTGTAACAATGTATCCTACAAGGTAACACAATGTAACCTAGCTCTCACTTGAAATGTGTCCCCACATTAAGTCTTTGAATTTAAGAGTATTGGACCTGGAAAGTCCTTGAAAGGTCCTTGAATTTGAAGTTAACCAAGGTGTGGGAACCCTGCCCAAAGCAAACCAAGTTCAGTCTATGCACACTAACATGGATCTCCAAAAACTTGGTAAGTTGTCATAAGGGGCTTTCGCACTGGAGGAACCTTTTCATAGTTCCTAGAACTATTGGCGGAAGTTTTCACTTTTTAGCGTGTTCACACCACAGGAACTAGGAGCATATTTACTTCTAGGAACTCCGTTTTGGGGGAACTAAATTAGCTCCTACTTCAGAGTAGGGTCTAATACAGTTCTATTGGAACTACCACTGACACAAGTGTACGCTGATTGGCCAAATGCAAACAAAACACTGTCTACCCTGCATTTTAAAAAGCTATGTGAAAATATGTACTCCACGAAGGCTCTTTCACACCGCATAGTTCTAGGAAATAGTTCTAGGAACTAGTCAGCATGAGCCCCTTTCGCACCGGAGGAACCTTTTCATAGTTCCTAGAACTATTTGCGTAAGTACCCGGATGCTCGCGCGTTCGCACTGCAGGAACTAGGAGTGATTTTAGTTCTAGGAACTACTTTTACAGGAACTAAATTAGCTCCTACTTCAGAGTAGGGTCTAAACCTGCTCTATAGGAACTACCAGTGACGTAAGTGTACGCTGATTGACCAAACGCATGTGGGAAAACGCCGGCAGCCACCATTTTTTGAGAAGCCGGATAAAAACACAACATTCACGGAGCAGTTTACAGTACGCTACAAGATGGAAAACAGTGACAAATGGACCGACGCCGAAGTCCAAGCACTTCTAAACATTTATGCTACGGAGGAAATTCAACGCGATTTTGAAGGAACCAAGCGAAACATGAGAATGTTCACCGAAACCCAGGATATACATCAAAAACACAGCTCCAGTCACGGTGTCCTCCATCCTTCTGTTGTCTACGTTGCTGAATGCTGCGCTTACATTGCTGTCAGCCGGCTTACGTCACTTCTGAGTTCCTGTTGGCAGTGCGAATGCAACCAGGAAAATGGCCCGGGGGAACCTAAATTTCCCAGGGAACTACCCGACCGGCTAGTTCCTAGAACTTAGTTCCTAGAACTATGCAGTGCGAAAGGGGCTATGGTCATTCCTAGAGAACCAATTTCTCCCTCGTCTAAGCAACTTCAGCGATTGGGATTTTTCCTATTGTACCTTTGGTGTTCATTATGAAGTTTGGGGTCTGTTTACAAAAGGTAGAATGACTTACACTGTATAAAGTCCTTCCTCGTCTTGGGTTCTTGTGGCAGTAGGCTCTTTTCTGCAGTCACTAAAGAGATGTGAGATGTGACAGAACAGATTGGTTATTTGGGAATTTGCAGACCTTTTTGGACACATGTTGGAGTTTATAAATCCCAAGTGTTCTGTCGAGTACTATGGAGCCCCTAAGGCAGGAGTCTCCAGACTCGGTCCTGGAGGGCCGGTGTCCTGCAGAGTTTAGCTCCAACTTGCCTCAACATACCTGCCTGGAAGTTTCTAGCATGCCTAGAAAGACCTTGATTAGCTGGTTCAGGTGTGTTTAATTGGGGTTAGAGCTAAACTCTGCAGGACACTGGTGCTCCAGGTCCGAGTTTGGAGAACCCTGCCCTAAAACAAGACCCTCTGGCTCTCGAAGGCCACTGTCCTACAGAGTTCAGCCCCAGCCCTAATCATTTACACTTGTAAATTTCAACTAATTCTAAAAATCTGGTTAGATTTTTCAGGTGTTTGATTAGGGTTGGAGCTAAACTCACAGTGGACATCAAGGGCCAAATTTGCCCACCACTGTCCTAAAGTGACATGGAGCTAGATGAGATTAGAGAAAAAAAATGTATTCCAATGCTTTTTTGTTCCCCTGAGAGACTTTCAGGTCACTCACAAAACTTTTGCATTTCCTTGAGAGACTTTGCATAGGATTTTGCGAGCGAACGCAAACATTCTTGGGAGGAATGCAAAACCTTTGTGAGAGAAAGCACAAGCACTGAAATGCAATTTTTCCTCCCATTTTGTATTTTTTCTCTATCATCATATTCTTTTAGAGTCCCCGGAGGACTCTTTACAGGTAGGTGCAGATTTCATACCGAACTAGTTAATGTGCAGGTCAACACCTGCACATTAAGTTAGCTAAAGATGCTGAAAACTACCAGTTCCTAATGTCAGTGAATCAGTGGGAATCTGTGATTAACAGGTTTGTATCAATCAATCAGTGAAACAGTCTGTATTTGTTGGATGGCTGGAAATTCTGACCACAAAGGTCTAGTTCGGGTATGACATTAGTGTGACAAAATGGTCCCATACTTTGGAATAAAATTGGTTTGTAGGCTAAATTTGTTCATCAATCATCACTTTTTACCTGCTGAGAATATCCTGGTCATTTCCAGTCTCCAAATGTCTTTTATATGTGCTGTTAATGAAGTGAAGGACTTGATCACTTCTCCAAAAGAGAACTGTGGATTAGTGGTCAGGCTGGGGAAGTCATTACACTGAGAAGTCGGCCAGCGGGATTGGACCTCCTACAAGATTTGGAGATAATCAGGAGAGGAAAGAAGGGATCTACAACAGATTAAAAATTAGCCATTTGGTAGCCACTTTTATCCAAAGTATATTGTAGTAAATGGTTTGCTCTGCAATTGGAACAAATAAGCAACCTTCTGATAACAAACCCTAAGCTTGAGTCATTAAGTCAATGCAAACCCCTTTAGCTGAAAGACTTTGGGCCAATTTTACTAACAGCTTTTGCCAGCGCAAACCGTCTTCTGGCATTAAAATAGTACTGTCAGGATTTACTAAAGACGCGCAGTGACGAAATAGCGTTGAAAAGGCGTGGACAGTTATTTTTGCACCTGACCTTATTGAATATGCATTTGTAGGAATTTCCCTTTCAGACACAAAGTTTATGGGAGGAGAGGATTCAAATGAATCATGTAACAAGATTTACTAACGTTTGCACTCGTCAAATTACTGGTATTTGCGCCATTATTTAACGCCCAAAAATAGCATGTCTTAAATAATTTTGCGCTTGAACACAGAAATTTCCACACCCATCTGCGCTGTTTTGGAATTGCGCTCTCGCATTAATTTGCCCTGTTTAGTAAAACTGGCCCTTTCTTGATACCATTTGTTGATCACAAATAATGCAAGCATTGTTTCAAGACTATAATAATGTATTTATTCAAACAATGTGTTGGTTTTCAGCTCTGGTGGTGCTTTTACCTGGAGGAAATAGACGTGATCATCAGTGTGTGAAAGCTGCTCCACCTCAGACTGCTTTCTCTTCAACTTTGAGATCTCCTGTTCCAGAGCTTGCAAATGTCCCTGAATCCGGTTCAACTCTGTGGTCATCTGACTTTGGACCAGCTTAATCATCTCTGTGTGGCTTCTCTGCATAAAGCTGAGCAGTTCGGTGAAGATCCTGTCACCTTCTTCCTCCGTGGCTTGAGTCAAGTTCTGTTAGTGGAAACTTTTTTTGTTCTTGTTCTCATTCTTATTTTGGGTGAAGCGTGTAAATTTTCTGGACCACTAATGGCACCAAATGTCCCTCTCCCATCTTCTGTTGTTCATGGTTCAACTCACTTTGGGAAGTCAACCAATGCTTATGCGTATTCGTTTGGGATAGGAGAAAGTGTTCAGAAAATTATTTCAGTCACAAACTTACCCTGAGTCTACCTGATGCCTGTTGGATTTCCTTCAGCTCAGTCTCTCGATCCGTAACCATCTGCTTGGACTTTTCCAGCTGCCTCTGGGAATCATTGGACAATGTCACTCAAGACCCTGTTTTACTTAATCAGTCTTTTACATTCAGCATCACTGTTGTGGCTGACAACTACGACAAAGACACTAGCTGCATTTTAAGGTGTGTCATAACCTGTTGTATCTGGTGACTGTTTGGGTGAATACATTTGGAATAGGTATGTCTTATTCTCATTGAATCTTAATCCTTGTGTCTTTGTTCAGAGGTGTTTTCAAAGTCTTTTTTCAAGCAACATCCGGCACAGTTGTGGAACCAAGTCCATAACAGCAAACCCTAACCAAAATCCCATTCATGAACCAAACTGCAACTGGCTGTTCCCAAACGTATTCACTCAAACACTTAATAAACACTTTCAAACGTATTGTCAAAAAGTATTGTCCCTCCTTTTGTCATTGTTTTTAATAATTATTTCATTGTTCAGAAGAATTTACAAAGTCTATTATGACAATTCCGCTTATGAACCAGACTGCAAATGGCTATTCCCAAAATTACTCACCCAACCAGTTTATCAAATGACTTTCAAGCATACTGTCAAAAAAATGATTGTCTCTCTTATTGTCATTGTAAACTCAGTGATTAGAAACAAAGTCTTTTTTTAGCAACATCTGCTCTATAGTAGTGGAACCAAGTCCATAATGACAATCTCTCAACAAATTCCTGTTTATGAACCAAAATGCAACTGGCTATTCTCCAAACATATTCACCCAACCAGTTAATCAACTATCTTTCAAACGTGTATTCCCAAAAATAACAATTGTCTCTCTTATTGTCATTGTCTTTCCTTGATTTTAATCATTTTTTTGTTCTGAAGTGTTTACAAAGTCTTTTTGAGCAACATCTGCTGTATAGTTGTGGAAACAAGTCCATACCAACAATCCCTCATCCAAATCCCATTTCTTAACCAAACTGCAACTGGCTGTTCCCAAACAAATTCACCCAAAGAGTTTAAAATGGGCTTGTTTATTCATTGCATATTAAAAACCTCATTGGACTTAAACCGACCCTACCCCACATTTACCTGTTTCTCTACTCGTTCTGTAGCAGCTGAGACCATGTCATGTTCTTTGTGGTTGGTGTCCAGCATGCAGAGGCAGCAGATACACTGGCGGTCAGTGCGGCAGTAAACCTCCAGGAGCTTATGATGTTGGGGGCACGTCTTTTTGTGGAGTTCTCCAGTGACGTCCACCAGTAAGTGTGCTTTCCCAACGTTCAGTTCATTGTGCAACCTGAGGTGAGTTTCACAGTAAGACGCCAAACACACCAGACATGTCTTGATGGCTTTCTCTTTCCCATCACTGCAAGAGTCGCACTCCACGTCCCCAGCTTGGTCCGTCTGAAGTCCTGTCCTCTCCAGTGCCTCTGCAACAC